>ML808361.1:245868-287275 GCA_009831015.1 Picea engelmannii | reverse complement strand
GTCCACCTTACATTGAATGACCTCCACTATTATCACTATGGGCCCTCTGGGCCCCTCCACTACCTCTCTAGCTACCTTACATTCCATCTCCCTTATGAAAGCGTTGTCCTCAACGCTTGATGTACAACCATATACCAGGGTCCGATGGATAATTGTGGACCATAATGCTGAAGAAGATTGAATAACCAAAGTCCCATGTAGAAAGGAAAGCCATCATGCTGAAGTAGTCCAACCGCCATTGTAAACCAGGGTCACATGTCCAAGTGCTCATGTGAACTCCACACAGAAGATATCAACACCCAATAACCAACTGAAAATGATGCTCCCAATACTGACACCTATCATGTGGATCCAAATAAGTATATTCATCCACATAGTGGGAGAGGATCAAAGATGAATCTAGAAGAAAAAATACCATTGTAAAATATGCAGACTAAATGTTGGTAACTAGATCCTGATGTGGGACATTGATGTTCTCTACAGAAGGTGGAGTAGAGTCATCAAATAAAATATGGAAGTGGTTGTCATCCCATAAATGACAACTATCCATATACCAATCATCAAAATCGGCCTCAAAATCATATCAAGCATATATTTCTTGATTATATTCATCCCTGAGACCCTCCATAAGAAATATCTCCTGCATGTTATTCAATTAATCTTGAATACTACGAAAACTATCATTGAGGCCGTCTGTGAGGCTATCTGTGAGGCCATGTACAAATGCATCCAATCTGTCATCCAATGTGTGAAACAATTGGGCTTTGAATGATTTAAGAATTTCTTTCAGGTTTTGAGAAGAAATATCCATCTGAGCACCCTATGAAATCTTCAATCCCTCAACCGTAAAAAAAAAAAAACCAAAAATAGACCCAATAAGTTACGACAGAAAATCGCGGCTTTTTCTGGAAAAACCCTAAAAAACTGTTGAAGTTAAAATGCTCATAAATTCACTTCCCAGACTCCATTTTGGCTGATTTGATTTTTGAAATTGGGTTAAATTGTGAGAGGAACTCATATCTATAATTTATTTGGGCAAATTCAGCCTCCAGATGCTACAAAAATAAAACATTTATCGCCGCCGTCCGCGGAAAAAATCCTGAAAATTTACAGATTTTAAAACTTCAATATCTTGACTTCCTGGACTCCGTTTCGGATGATTTTTTTTTTCAACTTGGGTGTTTTTCTGAGAGGAACTCATATATACAACTATTTTCTGAAATGTTTTCATATAAATATTCCAAAAACTTCTATAATGTCTCGGCCCTCTTTTTTCTTCTCCGAAAAAAAAAAATCTGCAAAAATAAAAAATATTTGCCCACAATGTCTGCCCAAGGAAAGTGCTCTGATACCACTTGTTAAGAACCAAATACTGAATACAAAATCACCACAATATATATAAAAGAACAATATGAAAAATCTCATTTATTACCATCAAAATCTAGCTTTGATACCACTTGTTAAGAACCAAATACCTGAATACAAAATATCACAATAGATTCAAAGATATATGAATACAATCACCACACAATAAATATGAAACCATATAGAAAACCACAACTTTATTACAGAAACCCTTGAGGTAGGGAAACACCATACAATGGATCCTATTATGGAATGGATCCTCTCCTGTTCACTTGCCTCTTTGAGGGGGGCATCCTCCTATTGAGCTACAACTCCAAATACAATATTTCTCTTCATGTCTCATTACATTGCTTGAACCCCTTTATATAGTGCTACCATCACCTAAGAACATTCTAGAGGAGGAATCTTCTAGAAGTAGAACCTTCTAAGAAGTCCTCTTACATTTATTATATCTAATTACCCATTTATTATATCTAACTATCATAGTGGGTCTTATTTAATAATATAGTGGACCTAGTCCACCTTACATTGAATGACCTCCACTATTATCACTATGGGCCCTCTGGGCCCCTCCACTACCTCTCTAGCTACCTTACATAATATCTCTTACAAATATCCACCATGAATGTACTTCTCTCAAAGAGCTTGCCAATATGACTCTGACCTCACAAAGACTTACAAGACCTTGCTGAAATACACCTTTGATATGATGCCTCTTTATCACTGATGTGATCCTCTATTACTTCACCCTCAACCTGCATATGAAAAATCTGTTTCAAAATTATGTTGCAAAATTGTGTTGAGGAGAGGGTTCAACCTCTTCTTATATAGGCTAAAGAGGGGAAGAGGAGAAGATCGAAATAGTAACCTAATTGCATGCATTAGTCATAACTCAGCTTCATACTTTAGTTCAAACTTAGAACTAGACTTGAGATTGGTTACAACTCAGCATTACACTTTAGTTCGAACTTAGGACTAGACTTGAGACTGATATGCTTTAGTTCGAACTTAAAACTAGACTTAAAACTTTAGTTGCAACTCAACATTACACTTTAGTTTTAAAGTAGAACTAGACTCAAGACTTTAGTTGCAACTCAACATTACACTTTAGTTCTAAAATAGAACTAGACTCAAGACTTTAGTTGCAACTCAACATTACTATAATAGAACTAGATTCAAGACTTTAGTTGCAACTCAACATTACAATTTAGTTCTAACATAGAACTAAACTCAAGACTTTAGTTACAACTCAACATTACACTTTAGTTCTAACATAGAACTAGACTCAAGAATTTAGTTACAACTCTTGACAAGGAAATTCAAAATTCTCTTCATGGTGGATAATTTTTACACGTGCCAACACACTAGATCAATACAATTACATCATTTGCAATATTAGAAATATCGTTTGTTTCTAGCTCATAGGAATTTTACATTCAACATAACTTTTGCTAGATACCTTGACTTTTGCTCATGGCTCACAAGGATTGACTAGGCTCATAGAGGTTGTACGTTCCCCCTAACTTTTGCACTAGTTTGTCTATGCTCACAAAGGTTGTACGTTCCCCCTGACTTTTGCACTAGTCTGTCTATGCTCACAGAGGTTGTATGTTCCCCCTGACTTTTTCACTAGTCTGTCTATGCTCACAGAGGTTGTACGTTCCCCCTGACTTTTTCAATAGACTCACATAGCATCTTGTTCATCCTGACTTTTGGTTTGACTCACAGAGGTTGTCCATTCCCCCTAGCTTTTGTCAATACCTCACAAGACTGGTTGATTCTCCAAATCTCCCTAGCTAGCCTCAGGGTGGCCCATATGGCCTCTCATTGGAGAATGAATGTCGATGCTGCCAAATTTAACACTCCCTCTCAGCAAGGGAGTCATTCTCAACCACACCAAGCTTGCCTCTCAGCTGCACAAACTGTCTCGAGGTCAAAGGATTGGTTAGGATATTAACTACCTACTCGTTCGTGGCTATGTATTGTAACTTTACAGTTTTTCTCTAGACCAAGTCTCGGATGTAGTGGTACCTCATGTCAATATGTTTTGACCTGTCATGAAATACTGAGTTCTCTATCAATTTTATGCAACTTTGATTATCACAGTGAACCACCGTCGTCTTGAGCTTGTCACCAAACAACCCATAAACCAATTTTCGGAGCCATACTGCTTCCTTGATAGCATCACTTGATGTAATGTACTCAGCCTCTATTGTACTCTATGCAATGGATCCTTGATTTCATCTTGACCAAGAGATCATAGCGGATCCTAAACTGAAGCAGTATCTAGAAGTACTCTTCTGATCCACTGGGCTTCCTGCCCAGTCAACATCTGCATACCCATGCAGAAATAAACCACCACTGGATGTATATCTCATACCATAAGTAATGGTCCCTCTGATATATCTCAAGATGTTCTTTGCTTCCACCCAGTGTCTTTGTATCGGTTCAATCATGAACTGACTCATTGCAATCATTGCATAGCATATATCTAGCCTAGTGTGGATCATGTACATCAATGATCCAATCAGCTGCCTATACATGGTGGGATCCACCAAATCTGAACCTGTATCAGAATCATGCAGCTTATTTAGGTTGGTAACCATCGGAGCAGACATGGACTTGCAATTCATCATACCAAACCTCTTTAGTACATCCACTATGTATGTTCCTTGTGCCAAAAATATCTCGCCCTGTCTTTGCCACACTTCCAATCCTAGGAAGTAATGCATCAAGCCTAAGTCTTCCATCTCAAATTATGAGGTTATATCCCTCTTACACTATGATATTAGCCCTTCATTTCATGTTATAAAGAGATCATCAACATACAGGATTAGTATAACAGGTTGGTTACCTCTTACCTTGAAGTATAGATTTGCATCAGCATCACTTTTCTAAAAGCCCAAGATTTTAAGAAAGCCATCAATCTCGTCATACCAAACTCTGGGAGCCTGCTTAAGACCATACAAGACCTTCCTTAGATTGCATACATGAGTGCCTTTGTTATGAAATATAAAACCATCTGGTTGTTCCACAAATACCTCCTATTCAATCTTTCCATTCAAGAATGTTGTTTTTACATCCATCTGATGTAGTTTCCAACCAAGTACGAAAGCTAAAGAAATAATAGCTTGAATGGAGGTATACCTGGCTATAGGAGAAAAAGTCTCTTCGTAGTCGATTCCTTCTTTCTGAGTGAAGCCTTTGGCTACAAATATTTCTTTGAACTTTTCCACACTTCCATCAGCTGCATGTTTTATCTTATAGATCCATTTGGAAGAAACCATTGATTTTTCTTTTGTCCTTGGCACAATGTCCCAAACATTGTTCTTTATAATAGACCTGTATTCCTTAAGCATGGCATCCTTCCATACTTGTAATTTATCTACTTCTTCAAATGAAGAAGGTTTGGCATCACTAATGCTACTCATCAGTGCAACATAGCCTCCAAACCTATGAGGCCTCTTCCTTTCCCTGAAAGTTCCTTTGGGAGAAGCTATCCTTTCTGCTTCCTGCACTATTTCTTTAAGCCACCCTGGCTTCATTTTGGATGGAGGTTATTCAAGAGTTCTTTCTAACACTTCAATGGGTTCTAGGGGCTCATTACTTGACCCTTCATGAGGTTCCTCCCTCTGATAATTTGACTCTTAATTTTCAGAAGAGGGTGAAGTTGGTTGAACTACTTCTGAATCCTGCTGAAGCTCTCTGGATTTCTTAAATGCAACTTCCTCATGGAAAGTCACATCTCTTCTTACCTCTATTTGCCTCTGAATTGGTACATAAATCCTGTAAGATTTGGATTTCTCATTGTACCCCACAAAAACCCCTTTCTTGCCTGAGGGTTCCATCTTTGTCCTCTTTTCCTTAGGGACTTGAATATACATAGGACATCCAAATATCCTTAGATTCCCTACTTCAGGTTTGATCCTTGACAAGATTTCTTCAGGATTCTTGTTCTTCAAAATAGCATGTGGACACCTGTTCTGAATATGCACGACAATGGAGGTAGCTTCTTCCCATAAAGAATTTGGCAGATCCTAGTAAAACATCATTGCTTTCATTGCCTCACAAATAATCTTGTTTTTCCTCTCAACAACACCATTTTGCTGAGGGTTATATGGCACAGTCAATAGACTGTTGATTCTTGCTGACTTGCATAAATCCTCAAACTAAAGAGATTCAAACTCTCCTCCATTGTCTTTTCTAAGGATTCTGATGTGTTTCTCTGTCTGCTTTTCAATAAAGGCTTTATACTGTTTGAATTTATCAAATGTGTCACTTTTATCTTTAAGAAAATATATCCAACATTTTCTTGAGTAATCACAATAAAAATGACATAATACAAACAACCACTGAGTGAGGGAGATGACATGGGACCACATACATCAGAATGAACCAGATCTAAGATGCCCTGAGATCTGTTGTCACTACTAGGAAATGCTTTCTTTATATTTTTACCTCACATTTATCCCTTACAAATTTCATTTTTACTAAGAGAAATAGAGGGCATGCCACATACCATATTATGTAGATATGGAAGATCTTTGTAATGAAGATGTCCAAGTCTTCTGTGCCACAACTCATTGGAGCTAGTCGCATCATGAGCCAATGCCCCAACTGACTGTCCTGACATGACATACAGTCCTCCACTGTGAGTTCCAATGGGTTCTGCTGTACTTAAGTGGTTGCCTTTAGCCCATAGTAGTGCCTTCCTATCCTTGAAGATCACCCAATATCCCTTGTCCTCAAGGGTTGCAACTGATAGTAGATTCTTCTTGAGCCCTGGAACATATAATACTTCATCAACATGAAGTATAGCCCCAGATTCCAATCTGAAGGAGATAGAGCCTACTCCCTCTATCTTGTAACATTTTTCATCCCCAGGCTTGACCTGCTCTGCAAAATATTTTGTCTCGAAATTTGAAGGGATCTCCTTGTACCCTATTATGTGCTTTGATGCACCACTGTCTACTAACCAAGTTTTTGGCCCGGTGGAAACTAAATTGGATAAAGAAGAAACCAAATAATATTATTTCCTATTTTATTTCTCATTAGAAGGACTTTTCTGATTTCTTTTGGATTCATCATCCTCAACAATTGAGGCATGATGTTTCCATTTCCTAGGATATTTCTTTCTAAACCAACAATCTTTAGCAAAATGACCCAACTTATTACAACTAAATCATTTAATATTAGATGTATCAATATTCTTTCCTTTGAATGTACCTTTGATGTTTGGCTTCCATTGAGAGACTTTCTGGAAAGTGCCTTTCTTCTTTCCCTTGAATCTTGATGCTAAAGCTGAGTGCTCTTCTTTCATTGGATCACTCCTGGTAGCTGTGCGACTCTCCTCCTGGAGGCAATCATGCCATAACCTCTCAAACGTGGGTTGAATCTCTCTCCCACTTACACTGGATAAGAAGGTCTCCCATGAAGAAGGAAGATCGTAAAAAATGGCCTGCACTAAATCATCATCGTCCACTACCACCCCTATGACCAAAAGATGATCTCTGATCTGAGCTATCCTGGAACAGAAAGATGCCACTGATTCACCTTTCTCCTTATTCATATACTTAAGCTTGTGCTTAAGTGTCCTCTTCTGACTTGGAGCCTGTTTCTCATAGAGATTCACCAAGGTATCCATACAGTCCTTGGTTGTCATCAATGAAGTCATTGTAGGCATTATACTGTCTTTGACTGAGTCAAAGATGATTCTCTAGGACTTTTCTTGACTCTTCTTGAAAGCCATTCTTCCTGCATTATTCATTGGTTCCTCCACCACTGTGGTCACATACTACTCAATATCATGCTCTTGCAAGATATTTGTTATACGGAGCTTCCACACATTAAAGTTGGTAGCTCCTTCGAGCCTATCTTCAGCCTTGACTGAAATGGAGGATGCCATGGTCCTCATACTAGAAACTTAATCAAGATCACTTAGATCTGTGTGTACCTGTTGTTTCACTTCAACACGTTTAACACACCCTAAGATCTAATACCATGTTAAATTATGAGCTTGATTTCTTATGCGGATTAATTCTTTTATTTTCTTCAATACTTTGATTCTAGATTAATACACTTCAACAATTTCAAATCATAATCAAATAGAAATAATTATGTAGATAAGTAAACATGCATATCAACAACACATATACCCTGGGGAAACCCTGTACAGGGAGAAAAACCCCAGCAAACAATATTCCTTTATTGCATTAATAATGTAAGATCTCTTACAAATATCCACCATGAATGTACTTCTCTCAAAGATCTTGCCAAAATGACTCTGACCTGAAAAAGACTTACAAGACCTTGTTGAAATACAGCTTTAATATGATGCCTCTTTATCACTAATGTGATCCTCTATTACTTCACCCTCAACCTGCATATGAAAACCCTATTTCAAAATTGTGTTGCAAAGCTGTGTTGAGGAGAGGGTTCAACCTCTTCTTATATAGGCTGAAGAGGGGAAGAGGAGAAGCTCAAAATAGTAACCTGATTGCATGCATTAGTCATAAATCAGCTTCATACTTTAGTTCGAACTTAGAACTAGACTTGAGATTGGTTACAACTCAACATTACACTTTAATTCGAACTTAGGACTAGACTTGAGACTGACATGCTTTAGTTCAAACTTAGAACTAGACTTAAGACTTTAGTTGCAACTCAACATTACACTTTAGTTCTAAAGTAGAACTAGACTGAAGACTTTAGTTGTAATTCAACATTACACTTTAGTTCTAAAATAGAACTAGACTCAAGACTTTAGTTGCAACTCAACATTACACTTTAGTTCTAACATAGAACTAGACTCAAGACTTTAGTTACAACTCAACATTACACTTTAGTTCTAACATAGAACTAGATTCAAGACTTTAGTTACAACTCTTGACAAGGCAATTCGAAATTCTCTTCATGGTGGATAATGTTTACACATGCCAACACATTAGATCAATACAATTACATCATTTGCAATATTAGGAATATCGTTTGTTTCTATCTCATAGGAATTTTACATTCAACCTAACTTTTTCTCATGGCTCACAAGGTTTGACTAGGCTCACAGAAGTTTTATGTTCCCCCTGACTTTTTCACTAGTCTGTCTATGCTCACAGAGGTTGTACGTTCCTCCTGACTTTTGCACTAGTCTATTTATGCTCACAAAGGTTGTATGTTCCCCATGACTTTTGCACTAGTCTGTCTATGCTCACAGAGGTTGTACATTCCCCCTGAATTTTGCACTAGACTCACATAGCATCTCATTCATCCTAACTTTTGGTTTGACTCACAGAGGTTGTCCATTCCCCCTGGCTTTTGTCAATACCTCACAAGACTGGTTGATTCTCCAAATCTCCCTAGATAGCCTCAGGGTAGTGCATATGGCCTCTCATTGGAGAATGATTGTCGATGCTGCCAAATTTAACAACATGTTGGCATCAACAACACTCTTGCTAAAGCCCAAACTCATCAAGTATCCATCAATCCTCACATACCAAGCTCGAGGTGCTTGCTTGAGTCCATTCAGGGCCTTCTTCAACCCGCACACATTAGACTCCTTCCCATGAATCACAAAACCATTTGGCTACTTTTTGTACACCTCTTCGTCAATATCTCCATTGAGGAAGGTTGTTTTTCACATCCATCTGATGTAGTCTCCAACCCATGGTTGAAGTAAGGGAAATGATCATCTAAATGGAGGTGTGCTGAGCAACAGAAGAAAATCTCTCCTCATAATCTATTCTCTCTACCTGAGAGAATCCTCTAGCCACAAATCTTGCTTTGTGCTTCTCGATGCTCCCATAAGATGCAAGTTTGATCGTATAGATCCACTTGGAAGTCACCACATACTTCCCCTTAGGTCTTAGAACAATATCCTGCACATCATTCTTCATGATGGACTATTATTCCTCCATCGTGGCATCTCCCCATGCCTGTTAACTAGATTCCTCCTCATAACAAGAAGGATCAGAATCAATGGTGTGCCTCATCACTGCAACATAGCTCAAGAATATATGAGATATATTTCTCTCTTTGAAAGTACCATAGGGAGATGCATGTCCCTTTTCCTCCTGCAAACCCTAATGAGCCCATGCAAGCCTTTTCTGGCCTACTCCAATATCTCTAGGAATATCAACAGGATCTACAGGATCAATTGGATCAACATGCTCAATTTTCTCAATGGGCTCAATTGGCTCCCTATGGATTGTTGAAGGGTGAGGGGGAGAATACACCATATCCCCCTTCTCCTCATTTTCAATATCCATGTGGGATCCTCTAGATCTCCTGAAGGATACCTCCTCCTCAAAGGAAACATCCATGATCACGTCAATTTGTCTCTAACCTAGAATGTAAATCCTATATTCCTTCAAAGACTCATTGTACCCAAAAAATATACCCTTCCTTCCTGAAGGGTCCAACTTCATCCTTTTCTCCTTGGGTATGTGAATGTATATAGGACACCCAAATATCCCAAGGTTTCCTACCCGAGGATTGACTATGATGAAATCCTCCTCGAGAGTCATGTTCCTCAAAATCTTATAAGGGATTTGGTTTTGAACATATAATTTGGTCATGGATGCCTATGCCCAAAAAAACATAGGCAAGCATTGATCATGAATCATAGCCTTAGGTTCCTCAACAATGGATCTATTCTTTCCCTCTACCACCCCATTCTGCTAAGGGTTGTAAGGAACAATGTACTCCCTCTTTATCCATGTCTCAATGTAGAAATCATAGAAACTCTTGGAGGTGTACTCTCCTCCATTATCAGATCTCAGTATCTTGATATTATTTCCGATCAGGGTCTCAACCTATGCTTTGTAGTACTGTTGAAACCTGCCAAGAACTTCTTCAGATTCCTTGGACTTCAAGAAGTAAATCCAAGTATTCCAGGAGAAGTCATTAATGAAAATCACATAGTACAAATATCCACTCAAAGAATCACTTTTCATAGTCCCACACAATTCGAATGCACCAAGTCTAAGATCCCCTTGGATTTGGTGTCACTACTCGGAAAAGACTCCTTTGCATTCTTTCCAAGAGCACAACCTCTACAAATTCCATCATGCTCTACACGGAGCTATGGAAGACTTGTCACCATATTCCAAAAAGCAGGAATATATATATAATGAAAATGATCAATCTCATATTTCACAACTCACTCAAACTGATAGAATCCTGCACCGGGGCCTAAATTGGTCAAACTGTCAATTTGTACAAATTGTCTTCTCAAACACCAATCACACGGGCTGATTACATACTAGATTTAGTGTTCCATGCAAGAACCTTTGCATCAGAGAAGGAAACCTTTTAGACTTTTTCCTCCAAGGTTGAAATAGAGACATGGTTCCTTCTCTTCCCTAGTACAAACAATACATCACTCAAATGAAGTGGGGTGCAAGAGTTTAACTAAAAGGAAGTGCCCCGATATCCCTTTACAATATATCTGGAATCATCACCAAGTACAACATGAAACTGAGAGTCTTTCTCTACTAGATCTATAATGTTCTCTCTATATCCAATCATATTTCTAGAAGCACCACTATCAATAAACCAAATATCACTACTAGTAGGAACAATACCTGAGAGGGATGAAATGAAGAAGAACTCCTCAACGTCCTTGTTTGATTTCCTTGATTTCTTCTGGGGTGGCTCTCGGTCAACATCAATGGTGGAGGCATGATTCTTTCCTTTCTTCCACAAAGGACATTGTCTAGCATAGTGGCCAAAATTCTCACATTTGAAGCACTAAATATTTGAAATATCCTTATTTTTATGCTCAGGAGATGGTCTGGACTTTCCTCCTTTGAATGGTTTTCTAGAACCTCTTCCTCTTCCTTTTCCTTTCCTAGAATGAGAGGCAAGGTCTTGAATTCCATCATGATGGGAACCTTTCACACCTATAGCTATAATTCTAGTCTCCTCCTAAGTACAATCTGCCCATAATTGATCAAACTTAGGCAATCTGCATCACCCACTAATACTATGAATGAATGGATCCCAATAACTTGGAAGACCATTAAGAGTCAACATGAAAAGTTCTATATTTGATATTATCTCTCAAATGGAACCCAACTGATCTCTAATCTCATAAATATTCATGAAGAAGGTGGAAATTGTATCTTCCTTAGTCATCTTGACATTTTGAAGCCGGTGTTTCAAGGAAATAGCTATGTTGGTGTTGTTTCTTTCAAACAACTTCTTCAAGGCGTAACAAATCTCTTTCGTTCTCTTTAGTTTGGAGATGTGTGGAATCAAATGATATTTCACATAGTATATATTGATATTTATAGCTTTTACATCATTCTTCTTCCAATCAGACTTCTCTGAAGAATCATCTAGTTCTAGCACAACTTAATCCACAAACTTTATCAAATCACTCTCTTCTAGAGTGATGAGTAACCTAGAAATACAAGATTTAAAGTTGGTGGCTCCATAAAGCCTATATTACACTGAGACACTTGTCACCATGGATGCAGAAACCCTAGGATTGAAAAATACAAAAACAATTAACTCCTCCAATATGCAATCTTAGTGTTGTAGGGGGCGCACTAGGGTATGGTGAAATTCCTTGTGGTAAAATTTGTCCCAATGTCTTAGGAACTAGTGCTCAATGACATTGACAAATAAATGTGTAGTTGTTGTCAAACCCTAGCAAGCTTTAGAAAAGAGATAGAGCACTATAGAAGGGGTAGCGAGTTGCAGAAGAAGGCTAGCGAGCTTGTGCAAATGGCTTCTTTCAAGAATTATTCTCTGATACCATGTTATAATTTTATGCTTGTTCAATTTCATTAACTTTCTTCACCATTTCATTTAAGAATAAGCATAACTGAAACATAAACCATATACAATAATTGTAGTATATAACTAGGATCAAAAGAAGAAAACTATGTACAATATACACAAGAATTTATCCTGGGAAACCCTTCTACACAAGGGAAGAAAACCCAACAACCTTTCACTAGAATATTTTTATCCAAGAGAAGATAGCAGAAGAATAATAGTTCTACAACTCCAGAAGATGGCGCACTAGTCCAATATAGTGAAATACATAAGGGAGAAATATATTCAAGTGATATGTTACAAATGCGATATAACTCTCCTATATATACATGTCCAAGGTGTGGACTGTCATGTCCAAGTGGTGTCTATTGGGAGGGGCCGAATTGAACCTTTTGTATTTTGTGCCAAGCTTGGGGTCTTCTCCTTCTTCTGACGTCATAGTGAAAGGTCTCCTTCATTACGTCACTCATGGCTACAACCAATGTGTACCTTCTTAGCTCTTCTAGGGGCTATGACCCACTAGAATACACTAGGGCTACAACCACATAGTGTGAGTTGCAATAGAATATCCCAATCACATGGGATACAATATCCTAGTACAATATCCCAATCACATGGGCTACAACCCAAAGGTCGCAAGGCACCAACCCAATACAACTTATCAGTCCATCGATAAGTGTCATACTCAACTCAGTCCATCGAGGAGTATCATAATAGGTCAATATAACTCATTCGATCAAGGAGTATGACCTGTATAATGTCTCACAAAGATGTAATCATCAAAACCTCTCATCTCTCACTCTGCGACAGTTGGGAACCATCTCTGCTAGTTGAATTGGTCCACATTTTTGTCATAAAAAAATCATTAAAAAATTTCAACATTTGACAAAACACGGAGTCATTTTCCTTATTAGTGTCTCCCCATTGAGCCCCAGGAGGTAAGATGAGCTTAGATTTGTGTTTGAAATATTTTCCTTCATAGGGATAATCCTCAATGATGACAATCTTCTCCTCCCACCAGTCAAATATATCCTGGCCAAATATGCTAAGTCATAAGCCTCCACTAAGATGGGCCATGTAGTCTATCCATCTCTTCATCTTGGGATAACTAGACCCATAAAATGGTGTCGAGACATGAGGCTTCATAAAAATAAATATCTCAAGGAATAATGACACAAGGATCAAGACATATCCAAATTATTTATGTTGACCTGTCTTTCATCTAGTAAGTCTGTCTCTTAGGTTAACTAGCAATCTAGTACACTAGTCAAATATTATAGGATTTAGGAACTTTAGCACATATTACATATGGGACATAAATTCCAAGTGGGGTTTTGTAGATCCAAATTCCTAAGTGATGGTAAATAGGATAGTGCAAAGAGGTAACTAAACTATATACTTGATCTACAATTGGTTTTTTCTCTTCCAAGACCTAGGATGGTAATGTGCAACAATGTAGTCATCCATGGAGTTTGTTGTTCCACCTTTCCTACCCTTTAGGACTATCAGCTTCCCACACTGGGATAATATTGTAATGAAATATATTTCCTCCACCTCAATAGTCAACATCTCATCACTCACTCAAAATAATTGTTGGTCTGGGTCCCACATCTTGACCAATTTCTCCAGTAGGATCATTTGGAATCTCATGTTTTGACTTTTGAATTTTTTTAGCAACCCACAATCCCACAGTGCATTGAGTGTACCTCATTACTCTCTCTCTCTCTCTCTCTCTCTCTCTCTCTCTCTCTCTCTCTCTAATGGCACCTGTTTTTTCTATCAAGTTTTTGGGTTTTTAGGGACTAATGGCACCTGTTTTTTTCTCTCTCTTTCTCCTTTAGCATGGTGGAATGCTTGCTTGCACAATTATGAAAATTCATTAGTAATCAAGAATAAATCCTACAAAAAATTGAGCAAAAAAAGCAAGTTTTTGGGTTTTTAGGGACTAATGGCACCTGTTTTTTCTATCAAGTGAAGCTAGTCGCAATTGTTAGTTTAATAGTCATGACCAAGGATTTATGGTTGCAATTGTAAGGGATGAGCCCGCGCATGTGCAATCGTGGCCTTTTTGAGGTTCCTCATCAAGTGAAAAATCCTCTAAACTACAAAAGTAAACACTTAAAAGAAAGCGTATGACCCAAGGGCCTACCTGATTACGACGAAATGGAATTACATTGGTCGAAACTCTCACAATCAAAGCTAGAAGTTTTTGGAGGTAATAATGTTTTACCACAAGTGAAAATTTCAACAAGGTAAATGTGAAAATGAGCCCTTTTCCCCATATATAGACCAGTTTTTGCCCTTTTTGAGGCCCGAAACAACCATTTTTATGCTTGGTTTTCTCTGCAAAACAACTTATTCCTTCCGCTTCGTTATTATTTTTATGATATTTCACTATGCAATTTAACCAGGGGTGTAGTGTTTCTGGATGGTTTTTACAAGATATGGTAATGTTTTGTTCAATTGTTTTCTTTAGCAACATCCACTAAACCACGAGGTAGGTGTTCTAAACTGGCATATAGTGATAGGTTTTTCCTGCATCCCATTGTTGCATTATTAACCATCACTTTTGCAGTCATTATTCCTTAGGTTCAATCCCACAAAGTTGAGACATTATCCTTTCTCTTTATTGCACATCGTAACTTGTGCAGTAGTTCCTACCCTTCACAGGAACCCTAGTTAGCATCCTCTTTTCCAGTTTATTCCCATGTTGAAATCATCTATAGGCCCAAGAACCCTTATTTAGGACCGCCATGAGTAAAATTTGAGCTTCATTCTTCTCTCTTAATATTTTATTACTATGTCTTGAGGGAGTTCATGTCATCATTTATATTTCTTTATGGTTTCCTATGCTTATCACTACTTATATATTGATGAATACTACTACGTTGTTTTTTTCTTTGATCTTGCTTACTATCACAACAATCACTCTTGACCTATTTCTATTTGCATTAAATTTCCTCTATTTTGGAACCCTTATCCTTGGAGAAAACTGATGGAGAAAACTGCTATGAGTGGACATCACTTGATTCCACATGCTTGGAATGTAGATGCATGGCATTGAGCCACATGTTTTATCCAACCGAGCATACTTTTCTATTTTTTCACACTTGTAAACCACGAAAAAGACACCATCGAGCAAAATTTTATCTCTCTTTCATGCTCATAAGAACATGAAGGAGACACAAAAAATAAAAGGTGGGGGGGTATAATATCAACCTGTATTCAATAAAGTGGTAGTTGTCATTGATTGTACCCCTTGAACATGGCACATATTTTTTCCAGTGTCTTATAGTTGGGATATAGATTACCTAGGAGTTGTACCATGATTATGAGTCATCTAATCCTCTGACTGATTACTTTTCCAGTCATTGTAGAGAGTGCATCTATGCTTCATGCATTTTTTCACTATATCATTGGTCCTCTTGAGTCAATGTTTACAATTCATCAGTATGTTGTGTTATATGTCCAAGGGAATTGAAGCATGAGTTAGCCATTATGTGGTCTTGTTGACCTTTCGTGTCGGCCATCACTTTGTCAATTGTACTTGGTGATTTATCTCTTCACATACATCTCTTGGTGTTTTTTTTGTATCAATTGATGGAGGCTACATTAAGTCCCTTCTTCAACAGATCTCTTGTTATCGAAATCAAATAATTTTCTAGGAAGTACATATAGAAACCAATAAAACCTTGGAAATTGCAGTCATCAGAAGTAGGTTTCCTCATGAATAACAATGATTTTACATCATTGACTCTTGATTGATCGATTCTATGAGTGTTTGACATTAGCTACTCTATTCACACTTGACATATTGTACTAGGTATCTTGGGGTCCATTTTCATTATCGATGGGTCCTTTCATGTATGTTAATTATATTCATTAGTGATTGATAATAAAACATTTTTTACGATGTTTGACATCATCTCATCTATCCGCATGATGTAGAATCATAATATCAATGGGGTTGGATTGAAGACATTGGGCTTGGGGGCATCATCTGTTTATGATAGCTCTCCTAAGTTGTGATAGATTATATCACTATTGTATGAGTACTCTGAATACTACATTGACACTCTCAGTTATGCTTACATGTCTTCCTAATATACACTATGACATAGATCCATATTGTATTTTCTCATGGATATGATCTCTTTTATGACATGGATCCACTATGTATTTTTTCATGGCCATGGTTTTGCATATCATCTCATGGATCTACAATGTGTTTTGTTGGTAGCCATGCTTTTTTGTACATCCAAGCATGGGTATCCATACCTCGGGGATGATCTATATATATGAGGTTGAAAACAATTTGCAAGTGCTTCATAGTTCCTCGATCCGTGAGCTCCTTCCTTATGCCATTCCATTTTCATGTACTTTGGTAATGTGTTTCGATCATCAGTTCCTCTTCTGACCTCATACATTAGGGGGCATATGTTACACTTTTATTTGTCACCCTATTCATTAGAGAGGACCTACTAATAAGATATTGTCGATATCACATGTTATTCACTCCAAAACCATACTTTTTGATATTTTTTTATCCTGGTCACACTTTTCCTATGGAAAAGAGTGGTTGGTCGCTTGTTGAACATAGAAAAGATGCGGCTAGTGGTTGGTTCCCTTAAATGAACCCATGATCACCCTTATAACCTTCTAAATTCAGAGAGTTCTTAGGATATCAATGAAGGATGGGTTGGCCATGATGCATTCAGGAAGCAAGAGAAACCATAAAAGGCTAGGAAATAACCTTAGAATACAAGCCAGCTCAAGATAATAATTTATATTAAATTATTATCCTCCAGAAGTAGAAGTCGACCTAGTTAGGTCACTTGGAGGACTATAAATAAGAGGGAGCTAGAGCTCATTTGACACACTCACTTTCAAAATTGCATAAGGACAAGTGATATGCATGATTGGAGGAGAGTTGCAGCTGCTACAGTGGTGACTTGGTCTTTGGTTTTGGTTGGATTTTCTACTTGGTTATGTTTTAGAATCTCTGCTTGGTATGCTATCTTTTGAGAAAGGTACACTACCTTGGTTGGATATTGGTTCTAGGTTTTGCTTTCAGAATAATTCTATTTGTCAAGGCTAATGTGCTCAGGGGTGGCAGTTGTGCCTATGGTTGGGTGAATTTTTTTCTATATATTCTATGGTGAAACGAGCACACCTATTATTATAACAGGTTATGGTCGCACACTATCTTCAGATAGTCTAACCATTGGAAGGAACATTGGGAATATTTTCTCAGTTGCAGTTGCAGTTGCAGTCAGAGTTTTTTCTGCAGCAATAAAACCCTAACCCTCATCTTGAGGCACCTTAAGTGAAGTTCTTGACCTAATTCCTATATAACCTAGTGCGCCCTAGCCTAGCACACCTCTTGGTACTCTTAGCAAGCCAAGGCATCAAGTTTGATTTTTCAGTCAAAGTCAAAGTCAAAGCAGTCATGAATTAATCTATGAAGTCAGAAAACAAGTTAGAAGGGGATTCCAACTTCAAAGCATGGAAGACAAGGATTGACCTCATCCTTGCCAAGAAGAAAGTGTTGGATATTGTGAAAGGGAAGATCATGGAAGCATAGTTTGAAGAAAGAAAAGAGAAGGAACCTCAGAACATTGCAGTTATGGAGAAGTTCAAGGAAAATTACATCAATGTTATGAGTATCATAGTGGACTCTATAAAGGACCATTTGATACCCTACATTTCGCATCTTGACCCATCTAAGAATATGTACGATGCCCTAATTAACCTCTTCTCAATCAGAAATATTGGACAAGTAATGAGTATGAATAATGAGCTTTTTGATCTGAAAATGAATGATGATGACACTATAACATCATACTTTGTAATAATCTCTCAGTTAAGAGATCAACTACAAGATATTGATGAAATCATTTCAGAAAAGGAACTATTAAATATAGTACTTAATGGCCTTCCCAAGACATGGGATGCATTTGCCTCAAGAACGAACACAAGAATGGAGTATCCCACATTTGAATAACTTTGGACTTGATGTGCACAAGAAGAATCAAGGATTATCACAAAAGAGAAATCCCAAAAGAAATATAATGATCAAGCCTACACAACAAAGTTCAAGAAATTCAAGAATAAGAAGAAATTTGGCTCAAGGAAGAAACCAAATCTAGAAAGGGATATGTTAAAAATACAATGCTTCAAATATCGAAAATATGGTCGCTATAAGAACCAGTGTCTTGAGTTAAATAAGAGTAAGGAAACACATGAAGCAACAATTTCCATAGAAAAGGAACCCTCAAAGAAAGTCAAGGAGGATGAAGAAGACTTTTTCTTCTAGTAAAGGTAACAATATTCTTCTGTAACATAGTCCTTATACATACCATGTTTACATAGCTCCTATACATATCATGTGTATCTATTTATTGGAATACAAGACAATCAGTGTCAATAAAACAACACCTATCGAAGAATAAAAAGATAAGTATTGTCATTACAATGACTACTAGTCAAACAATATATTTGAAAAGGATGAAATACGTTGACAAACGTTGGTGACTATTCCTGTAAGTACTTCCAAATGGATTGAAATTAGAATCAAACTTGAAAAAAACTGGAAGGAGTCAGATCAGAAAGAAATCAGTAATCAAGAGGAAACTAGAATAGACTTGTGCACTTTGCAAAAATCAATAAGGATGCAAACGAAATCATGGAATCTTTCAGATGGAGGGAGATGATTGAAAAATTCCAAAAGAAGAGTATACATATTTTTCATTCAAGCATGAGGCCGATATTAGGAGGGATCTAATCCCTAATTATATGATCCATTGAATAATCCATAAATACTATGAAGTATCTGTCCATGTTATTCATTGGAAGTAGCATTTATGGTAAGAAAAATGTGTTTAGCTTGACTCTAGAAGAAGTCTTCTTCGAAAACAAGCCTTAAATATCCTTGGTTTTCCATCTACATTTATGTTCCTATGGCAGAAGGAAAAATTTGGAACCTTCAGGAAGGAAGGGAATGGGAATATATAAGAGATTACATGGACTCCAACATTGAAGATAAACATGAGGAAGAACATGAAGATTCCAAGAAAAGAAAGAAAATCCAAAAAAACCAATTGAACCATTTATTATACCGAGAATCATAAGACTACCAGCATGGTTTGGACCCACTAGAAGCAATCAAGAAGAAGGAATGGAAGGAAGCTATGATGAAGAACAATGTATGTGAGAAATTTTGAAAAAGACTTATAAATGGAATCATTGATAGATACAAGGTGATATTCATAACTAGAGGGTTCTCCCAGAAGGAGGGAGAGGAATATGATGACAACTTGTTCCAGTAAACTAGATATACCTCTATTTGAGCCATTATATCTCTTGCAGTATTCATGGATTGGATTTTTACATTAGTTATATGTAAAAATTTGTTCTTCCCAATAGAGTAGTTGAGGAAGAAGCATATGTAGAACAACCTCAAGGTTTTGAGGTATATTATAAAAGAGACCCTTGTATGCATATGGAAGAAGACCTTGTATGGATTCAATAAACTTGGTGAAGAGCCTCTCATGTACAGTAGAAATGTGGTGAAAACTTCCTATGATAGAGGAAGTGTATCGAAATGGTTCTTCGGGAGTCTGGGAAAATGCTTTTTCAAATCCATGGAAAACTCCCATGATGACAGATATGAAGAAATTGAGACTCTGATCTAGTAGAACCATATCTGTATTAAAAATTGAATGGCTCATTGATGTATTTGTAGAATACTCATCTAGATATTTTCTCTTTTGTGAAAATAGTTCCAGGTGGAACCTAGCCATGAGAATTGAATAATTGCAAAATCATGTCTTGAAATGTCTTTGTGGGATGTTTGAGTTATGATATACAACTGCATATATTTATCGATTCAGATTGGGCAGGGAGTGTAGATAACAAAAGAAGTGCTTCTTGGATATGTTTCAGTTTGAGCTTTGCCATAATATCATGGGATAGTAGGAAACAAAAGTTTGTTTCACTCGACACTGCAGAAGCATAATATATTGCATCTTGTGATGCTTGTACAAAAGAAGTGTGGCTCTGTAAGATGGTTTATAGATTGTTTGATCAAGTGATGGATTCGACCATGATATATTGTGATAGTCATAGCTATGTGAATCTTTCAGAGAACTCAATTTTCCATGACAGGTCAAAGCACATTGAGATCGAGTATTATTTTCTCCATGATAGAGACCAGAAGGGAGACGTGGTTCTCAAATATATCTCCACAAATGAGCAAATATCATATATTTTGGTAAATCCTTTGTCTAATATGAAAAGTTTGCGTACTTAAGGGACAAGTTGGGACTTGTGGAGATGACTTCCTTATTGGAAAAGAAAGTTATTACTCCTAGGTTGGGAGGAAACACTGATATGTTATTGATATATGGACAATCATTATCCAGTTTGGAAAATGGTCCAAGTTGAGAAGTCACTTTCCAGTCTAGAAATTCGTCCAAGATTTTTGACGGACAATCATTTTTCGGTACGAAAAATGGTCCATAAAGGATAGTCATTCTCGTAACAAAAATGGTCCAATAGGTTGTTGATGTGCCATAGACAATGATTCCCATTATGTCCAATGCCGGGGAATGGTATAAGACAGTCATTATCCTTGAAAGTCACTCTAAGAAGTGGTCAAGTAGAATGGTCTACCTCTCTGGGCAGTCATTCTTTCGAAGTTCACAGTTGTGAGCAGTTTCGAAGAATGGTATGATATAGGAGGTTGGTGCAGGACAATCATTTCTATAGGAAATGGTCCAGACAATCATTCCCTAGAGAAGACTCATTCTCTCCATGCTACACTGTGATTATTGTCAGAAGAATGGCCCAGTTAGGTTGAATGGTCTAGGTTTAGAAAACATGAGCAGTCATTCCCTAGGGAAGACTCATTCTCTCCATGTTGCACTATGATTAGTGCCGTAAGAATGGACCAATTAGGTTGAATGGTCCAGGTTCATAAATCGGGGACAATTATTCTTCTATGGTTAAGAAGAATAGTTCATATATTCCATAGTTGATGTATAACTTTTTGAGGGTAGATGCTCTTCTAAATCTCATAGATGTGAGTGGAAGAATGGCCCAGATGACTCATTTTGTATCATGATATTGTTTATACAGGTTGATATCAGATGATATGATTGTTGTAGAGACTGTATGTCTCTGGAAAGTAGTTTTATGTTATTTTGGTGGATGTGATACACTAGAAGTGACTGTGTGTCACTGGTTAGTAGTAGTGTGCTACTAGGAGTGGTTATGTACCCTTGGATAGTGTTAGAACTCCAAGAGTCACTCCCAGGCTGCAAATGAGAGTAAGCTTGGTAACGTAGAAATAAAAATGCTTGATTGGTTTTGTGGATTAAGAAAAAGAAAACAAGGAATGGGAAGGACAGTAAGTTGTTGTAAATCAATGATGGACCATTGGGCTATGGAGTCAAGCAAACACCCTACTCATTAAATAAAATCAATATGCATATCAGATAAAGTTTTATTGAATAGAGGAAGAAAAATATAACACAAAGAAGAACATCCATAAGGCAGAGATCCTCTCTGCATAAATGAATTCAAGGTACTTGAATATAAACAGTGACTAATAGGCAAAATACATCAGATCCTTAGATGCTCAAGAATCCATTAATCAAAGGCAACCATGATCCTCAAGATGTACAATTCATTCAAGTAAGAAGACAAATTGGGAAATAAAACAAGAAATACAATCTGATAACACATATATCATGAACCTCCAATTACATAAATGTTGACAAAAACAAAATCTTCTTAGGGTTACAATGATCATAGGCAAAGTGCCTCCTACAGCTCTCTCATCTCTCTTTCTTATGAATCCAACCCTTCTCCAAGAACTCTCTCCTTCCTTAAATAGAAAATAGCATCCAAATAACCGTAGGAGGTCAAATCCCATCTCCTCCATTGGATTCTAAGCCTAGGAGATAGGTCGAAACAATCAAAGAGACAAAAATCCAACAAACTGCTGATTTTCAGGAATTTGTTGGAAGCCATTAATAAATTGTTTCCACCTCATGCATGAGGCCTTTGCTGGAGATAAATCTTAGGTTCAGGTTTCCCTTGATATCTAATTGATCCTTGAGAATCCATTTGAACTCTACTTGACATGTGGCAACCTCCCAACAAGGTGAATATCAAAACCGTGGCCGCTACAGGAAATTAGGCAGCGCCGCTGTGCAGAGTACGCAACACCAATTCTATATCCAATATCTCTCAAACCTAAAAACATTTTGAAAAACTGAGAGAGGTTTTTGTTATTTGGAATGTTATGAACAAAAACCTCCTTCAGTTTTCAAAAATTCATTCTCAACTGCTCATAACCCAAGTTTTAAATTAGTGACTCAAAACTGGCAGAATAACTCTGCACAATTTAGCCTCTGCTAGAATATTACGCAACGCATGTAGGTAGCGCCCGACTATGTTTATGCATGCAATTCAGTAGCATAAATCCATGGGTTCTTTGATTTTTGAAAACTTGGAGATTGGGAATAACTCAATATAATTTCAATTTTCTCCAAAATAAATAAAAATCCCATAACAATTGTATTCATTTGCCAAAATGAATAATGAAATGCAGATTTTGTTCTCAGTGAAATATTAGGTAGCTCCTATAGGTAGCGCCACTTATGCAACACTAAGGCATAAACCAATATTGTGCTAACATAGGCTCAATGGGGGATGGCATGCTCCCCGCGAGCTGCCAAGAACTTGTAGACCTGTGCCTTGTCCATCTTTAACTCTATCCCAGAAAACCTCTGTACTCGAAAGCACCAATGTTCCTTATTTTAAACGGATATGACTATATGCTGAAAACAAATTCTAAAAACTGACAAAAAGGAAATGCTCAAAAATGAGATTATTTCTTCCTACTCCTACTCTAATCAAGCATGCTACTTCTTGGTTAAGTAAGATCATGCTTCCAATGAATCCATACAAATATCTAACTGACCGGTGAATAACTTGATCCGGAAAAGATGAATGAAGGAACCCAAAGATTACAAAAATGCATTTCAAAATAGAAGAACAACCATCCTTCATTTGACAAAAGTGCCCTGGCATTCAAGATGCTCAAAGACTCCAAATAATTAGCAAATGGATCAATAAAGTTGTAAACAAATACCTCTTGTTGTTGTTTCAGCTGAAGATGGAAAAGTATCTACACATGTGTTTCTTGAGAATGGTTTCCACCTCCAACTACCTGCAAATATGAACATGGCTGCAAACTTACTTTACTGCTAATGATAGATTGTTTGTTGTTGTTTGTAGATCCAGGTTAAAATATAGTGCATGCGGGATCATTGATTTGTAGAGATGATTGTTGAATGTCTTTAGCGGTTTCTTGATAGCTAATTTCTTCAAAATATTGTTCTCCATCATAATCATATTCATAACTGTCATAACTCGGTTGACTGCTCCTCAAATAAGAAAAATGGATATTCTCTTCTTCATCAGAATATTCATCAAAGATAGGTGAGCCCAAGGCTCCTTGGTCTTGCACAGAAAAATGAACAATCCCACGATCTCTCTCTTCAATCTTAGGTGAAAATATATCATGGGAAACCTCTTGCAGGAAAAGAGAAAGATCATCTTATACAATTGGTTCTTCTTTCGAATCAGAGACATTAGATGCATAAGGTACATGATATAATGCAAATGAATACATTGAATCATTAGTACAATCATGACTGATATTTAGAAGACTTTCTTCTCGGGAATAAGAAAGAGAAAGAGGTTCATTCCTATCTTCATTTGGACAGTGAATAAAATAATTTCCATTTTTATAATCAACAGAGCAATCAAAAAACTCTTGACCACATTCTACATATCCTTCACAACAGTTATGACAAATACTTTCATAGGGATAAAAAAAATTGCAGTGTTCATTGATTACTCTATGGAAATCCTTCAAGGATGAAATTTTGGAAGAGGGTAACAAGAAATACCATTTACGTGCATCCCCATCCAATGAATACATGAACAATTTCATGAATATATCTTCTGATGGATTTCAAGCTACTTCATCAAAGCATGAAATTCATGAACATGCTCAACAGGGTTGTCATCCTTACCTTCATAAAATCATGGCAACAGATCTTGTCATTCATCAATAAGAGAGACGGGATGTGGATAATCCTCTATAGCTGAGAAATTGAGTGGGGCAAACCTCCTGGCCAGGATAGCCTTCATAGCCATTTAATTGGTCTCATTCTAGTGGAGTCACAATAGATTCTGAAAAATGGAGTCGCCATGGTGAATGTGCAGTCTTGAATGTTTCCAACTTCAGTCACCATCTAAAGCTGGAGCTATGCAGTGTCGTTATTCCCGGGGAGCTTTTCAATCTGCTCAAATCTATCCCCAACAATTGTGCCATTTATGTTAGCACTCCAAGATGCACTACCATACTGCAAATGAGAGTAAGCTTGGTAACATAGAAATAAAAATGCTTGATAGGTTTTGTGGATTAAGAAAAAACAAAACAAGGAAGGGGAAGGATAGTAAGCTGTTTAAATCATGATGGACCATTGGGCTATGGAGTCAAGCAAACACCCTTCTCATTAAATGCAATCAATATGCATATCAGATAAAGATTTATTGAATAGAGGAAGAAAAATATAACACAAAGAATAACATCCATAAGTTAGATATCCTCTCTGCATAAATGAATTCAAGGTACTTGAATATCAACAATGACTAATAGGCAAAATACATCAAATCCTCAGATGCTCAAGAATTCATTAATCAAAGGAAACCATGATCCTCAAGGTGTACAATTCATTCAAGTAAGAAGACAAATTGGGAAAGAAAACAAGAGATACAATTTGATAACACATATATCATGAACCTTCAATAACAGAAATGTTTACAAAAACAAAATCCCCTCAGGGTTACAATGATCACAGGCAAAGTGCCTCCTACAGCTCTCTCATCTCTCTTGCTCATGAATCCAACCCTTCTCCAAGAGCTCTCTCCTTCCTTAAATAGGAAATAAAATCCAAATAACCTTAGGAGGTCGAATCCCATATCCTCCATTGGATTCTAAGCCTAGGAGATAGGTGGCAACAATCAAAGAGACAAAAATCCAACAAACTATTGATTATCAGGAATTTGTTGGAAGTCATTAATAAATTGTTTCCACCTCATGCATGAGGTCTTTGCTGGAGCTAAATCTTAGGTGTAGGTGTCCCTTGATATCTATCTGATCCTTGAGAATCCATTTGAACTCTCCTTGACATGTGGAAACCTCCCAACAAGGCGAATATCAAAACCATGACCGCTACAGGAAATTAGGCAGCGCCACTGTGCAGAGTACACAACGCCACTGTGCAGAGTTCACAGCGCCACTTCTATATCCAATATCTCTCAAACCTAAACATATTTTGAAAAACTTAGAGAGGTTTTTGTTATTTGGAATGCTATGAACAAAAACCTCCTCCAGTTTTCAAAAATAAATTCTCAAATGCTCATAACCCAAGTTTTAAATTAGTGACTCAAAACTGGCAGAATAACTCTGCACAATTTAGTCTCTGCTAGAATATTATGCAACGCCTGTAGGTAGCGCACGACTGTGTTTATGCATGCAATTTGGTAGCATAAATCCGTGGGTGGTTTGATTTTTGAAAACTTGGAGATTGGGAATAACTCAATATAATTTCAATTTTCCCCAAAACAAATAAAAATCCCATAACAATTATATTCATTTGCCAAAATGAATAATGAAATGCAGATTCTGTTCTCTGTGAAATATTAGGTAGCACCACTTATGCAACGCTGAGGCATAAACCAATCTTGTGCTAACATAGGATCCATGGGGGATGGCATGCTCCCCACAAGCTTCCAAGAACTTGTAGACCTATTCCTTGTCCATATTTAACTCTGTCCCAAAAAACCTCTGTACTCGAAAGCACCTATGTTCCTTATTTGAAACTGATATGACTATATGCTGAAAACAAATGCTAAAAACTGACAAAAAATAAATGCTCAAAAATGAGATTATTTCTTCCTACTCCTACTCTATTCAAGTGTGCTACTTCTTGGTTAAGTAAGATCATGCTTCCAATGAATCCATACAAATATCTGACTGACTGGTGAATAACTTGATCTGGAAAAGATGAATGAAGGAACCTGAAGATTACAGAAATGCATTTCAAAATAGAAGAACAACCATCCTTCATTTGACAAAAGTTCTCTGACATTCAAGCTGCTCAAAGAGTCTAGATAATTAGCAAATGGATCAATAAATTTGTAAACAAATACCTCTTGTTGTTGTTTCAGCTTAAGAAGGAAAAGTATCTGCACATATGTTTCCTAAGAATGGTTGCCACCTCCAACTACCTGCAAATCTGAACATGGCTGCAAACTTACTTTACTACTAATGATAGATTGTTTGTTGTTGTTTTCAGATCCAGGTTCAAATATAGTGCTTGCGGGATCATTGATTTGTAGATATGACTGTTGAATGTCTTCAGTAGTTTCCTGATAGTTGATTTCTTCAAAATACTGTTCTCCATCATAATCAGATTCATAACTATCATAACTTGGTTGATTGATCCTCAAATCAGCAAAATGGATCTATTCTTCTTCATCAGAGTATTCATCAAAGATAGGTGAGCCCAAGGCTCCTTGGTCTTGCACAGAAAAATGAACAATCCCGCGATCTCTCTCTTCAATCTTAGGTGAAAATATATCATGGGAAACCTCTTGCAGGAAAAGAGAAAGATCCTCTTCTACAATTGGTTCTTCTTTCGAATCAGAGATATTAGGTGCATAAGGTACATGATATAATGAAAATGAAACCATGCAATCATTAGTACAATCATGACTAATATCTGGAAGACTTTCTTCTCGGGAATAAGAAAGAGAAATAGGTTCATTCCTATCTTCATTTGGACAGTGAATAAAATAATTTTCATATTTATAATCAACAGAGCAATCTAACAAATCTTGAACACATTCTACATATCCCTCACAATAGTTATGACAAATACTTTCAGAGGGATAAAAACTTTTGCAGTGTTCATTGAATACTTTGTGGAAATCCTTGAAGGATGAAATGATGGAAGAGGGTAATGAGAAATACCATTTACATGCATCCCCATACAATGAATACATGAACATTTTCATCAATATATATGCATGATGGATTTTAAGTTGTTGCATCAAAGCATGAAATTCATGAACATGCTCAACAAGGTTGTCATCCTTACCTTCATAAAATCTGAGAAGCAGATCTTGCCATTGATCAATAAGAGGCATAGGATGTGGCTAATCCTCTATAGCTGGGAAATTGAGTGGGGCAAACCTCCTAGCCAGGATATCCTTCATAGCCATTTAATTGGTCTCATTCTAGTGGAGTCACCAATAGATTCTGAAAAATGGAGTCACCATGGTGAATGGGCAGTCTTGAAGGTGTCCAACTTCAGTCAACATCTAAATATGGAGTTGTACATTGTTGTTCTTCCCAAGGAGATTTTCAATTTGCTCAAATATGTCCACGACAACGGCGCCATTTATGTTAGCACTCCAAGAATCACTCCCAGAGTGCAAATGAGAGTAATCTTGGTAACATAGAAATTAAAATGCTTGATTGGTTTTGTGGATTAAGAAAAAGAAAACAAGGAAGGGGAAGGACAATAAGCTGTTGTAAATCAATGATGGACCATTGGGCTATGGAGTCAAGCAAACACCCTACTCAATAAATGAAATCAATATGCATATCAGATAAAGTTTTATTGAATAGAGGAAGAAAAATATAACACAAAGAAGAACATCCATAAGGCATAGATCATCTCTTCATAAATGAATTCAAGGTACTTGAATATAAACAATGACTAATAGGAAAAATACATCAAATCCTCAAATGCTCAAGAATCCATTAATCAAAGGAAACCATGATCCTCAAGGTGTACAATTCATTCAAGTAAGAAGACAAATTGGGAAAGAAAACAAGAGATACAATTTGATAACACATATATCATGAACCTTCAATAACAGAAATGTTTACAAAAACAAAATCCCCTCAGGGTTACAATGATCACAGACAAAGTGCCTCCTACAACTCTCTCATCTCTCTTGCTCATGAATCCAACCCTTATCCAAGAGCTCTCTCCTTCCTTAAATAGAAAATAGAATCCAAATGACCTTAGGAGGTCAAATCCCATCTGCTCCATTGGATTCTAAGCCTAGGATATAGGTGGCAACAATCAAAGAGACAAAAATCCAACAAACTGTTGATTTCAGGAATTTGTTGGAAGTCATTAATAAATTGTTTCCACCTCATGCATGGGGCCTTTGTTGGAGCTAAATATTAGGTTCAGGTGTCCCTTGATATCTAATTGATCCTTTAGAATCCATTTGAACTCTCCTTGACATGTGGCAACCTCTCAACAAGGCGAATATCAAAACAGTGACCGCTACAGGAAATTAGGCAGCACCGTTGTGCAGAGTACGCAATGCCACTGTGCAGAGTACACAACTCCACTTATATATGCAATATCTCTCAAACCTAAACACATTTTGAAAAACTGAGAGAGGTTGTTGTTATTTGGAATGTTATGAACAAAAACCTCCTTTAGGTTTCAAAAATACATTCTCAACTGCTCATAACCCAAGTTTTAAATTAGTGACTCAACACTGGCAGAATAACTCTGCACAATTTAGCCTCTGCCAAAATATTACGCAGCGCCTGTAGGTAGCACCCGACTATGTTTCTGCATGCAATTTAGTATCATAAATCCGTGGGTGATTTGATTTTTGAAAACTTGGAGATTGGGAATAACTCAATATAATTTCAATTTTCCCCAAAATAAATAAAAATCCCATAACAATTGTATTCATTTGCCAAAATGAATAATGAAATGCAAATTCTGTTCTCTATGAAATATTAGGTAGCGGCATTTATGCAACACTGAGGCATAAACCAATATTGTCCTAACATAGGCTCCATGGGGGATGGCATGCTCCCGTGAGCTGCCAAGAACTTGTAGACCCATGCCTTGTCCATCTTTAATTCTGTCCCAGAAAACCTCTGTACTCAAAAGCACCTTTGTTCCTTATTTGAAACTGATATGATTGTATGTTGAAAACAAATGCTAAAAACTGACAAAAAGGAAATGCTCAAAAATGAGATTATTTCTTCCTACTCCTACTCTAATCAAGCGTGCTACTTCTTGGTTAAGTAAGATCATGCTTCCAATGAAGCCATACAAATATCTGAGTGACTAGTGAATAACTTGATCTGAAAAAGATGAATGCAGGAACCCGAAGATTACAGAAATGCATTTCAAAATAGAAGAAAAACCATCCTTCGTTTAATGAAAGCGCTCTGACATTCAAGCTGCTCAAAGACTCCATATAATTAGCAAATGGATCAATAAAGCTGTAAACAAATACATCTTGTTGTTGTTTTAGCTGAAGATGGAAAAGTATCTGCACATATTTTTCCTGAGAATGGCTGCCACCTCCAACTACCTGCAAATATGAACATGGCTGCAAACTTACTTTACTGCTAATGATAGATTGTTTGTTGTTGTTTGCAGATCCAGGTTCAAATATAGTGCATGTGGGATCATTGATTTGTAGAGATAACTGTTGAATGTCTTCAGCAGTTTCTTGATAGTTGATTTCTTCAAAATACTGTTGTCCATCATAATCATATTCATAACTATCATAACTCGGTTGACTGATCCTCAAATCATCAAAATGGATCTACTCATATTCATCAAAGTATTCATCAAAGATAGGTTATCACAAGGATCCTTGGTCTTGCACAAAAAAATGAACAATCCCTCGATCTCTCTCTTCAATCTTAGGTGAAAATATATCATGGGAAACCAATTGCAGGAAAAGAGAAAGATCCTCTTCTACAATTGGTTCTTCTTTCGAATCGAAGACATCAGATGCATAAGGTACATGATATAATGCAAATGAATCCATGCAATCATTAGTACAATCATGACTGATATCTGGAAGACTTTCTTCACGGGAATAAGAAAGAGAAAGAGGTTCATTCCTATCTTCATTTGGACAGTGAATAAAATAATTTTCATCTTTATAATCAATAGATCAATCTAACAAATCTTGAGCACATTCTACATATCCCTCACAACAGTTATGACAAATAATTTCAGAGGGATAAAACTTTTGTAGTGTTCATTGAATACTCTGTGGAAATCCTTCAAGGATGAAATGATGGAAGAGGGTAACGAGAAATACCATTTGCGTGCATCCCCATCCAATGAATACATGAACATTTTCATCAATATATCTTCATGATGGATTTCAAGCTGCTGCATCAAAGCATGAAATTCATGAACATGCTCAACATGGCTTTCATCCTTACCTTCATAAAATCTAGGCAGTAGATCTTGCCATTCATCAATAAGAGGCACAGGATGTGGATAATCCTCTATAGCTGAGAAATTGAGTGGGGCAAACCTTCTGACCAAGATAGCCTTCATAGCCATTTAATTGGTCTCATTCTAGTGGAGTCACCAACAGATTCTGAAAAATGGAGTTGCCATGGTGAATGTGCAGTATTGAAGGTGTCCAACTTTAGTCACCGTCTAAAGTTGGAGCTGTGTAGTGTTGTTCTTCCTAGGGATCTTTTCAATCTGCTCAAATCTGTCCCCGACAATGGTACCATTTATGTTAGCACTCCAAGAATCACTCCCAGACTGCAAATGAGAGTAAGCTTGGTAACATAGAAATAAAAATGCTTGATTGGTTTTGTGGATTAAGAAAAAGAAAACAAGGGGAAGGACAGTAAGCTATTGTAAATAAATGATGGACCATTGGGCTATGGAGTCAAGCAAACACCCTGCTCATTAAATGAAATCAATATGCATATCAGATAAAGGTTTATTGAATAGAGGAAGAAAATTATAACACAAAGAAGAACATCCATAAGGCAGAGATCCACTCTACATAAATGACTTCAAGGTACTTGACTATAAACAATGACTAATAGGAAAAATACATCAGATTCTCAGATGCTCAAGAATCCATTAATCAAAGGCAACCATGATCCTCAAGGTGCACAATTCATTCAAGTAAGAAGACAAATTGGGAAAGAAAACAAGAGATACAATCTGATAACACATATATCATGAACTTTCAATAACATAAATGTTTACAAAAACAAAATACCCTCAGGGTTACAATGATCACAGGCAAAGTGCCTCCTACATCTCTCTCATCTCTCTTTCTCATGAATAACCCTTCTCCAAGAACTCTCTCCTTCCTTAAATATAAAATAGCATCCAAATAACCGTAGGAGGTCGAATCCTATCTCCTCCATTGGATTCTAATCCTAGGAGATAGGTGGCAACAATCAAAGAGACAAAAATCCAACAAACTGTTGATTTTCAGGAATTTGTTGGAAGTCATTAATAAATTATTTCCACCTCATGTATGAGGCCTTTGTTGGAGCTAAATCTTAGGTGCATGTGTCCCTTGATATCTAACTGATCATTGAGAATCCATTCGAACTCTCCTTGACATGTGGCAACCTCCCAACAAGGCGAATATCAAAATCGTGACTGCTACAAGAAATTAGGCAACGCCGCTGTGAAGAGTACGCAGTGCCACTGTGTAGAGTACGTAGTGCCACTTCTATATCCAATATATCTCAAACCTAAACACATTTTGAAAAACTGAGAGAGGTTTTTGTTATTTGGAATGTTATGAACAAAAACCTTCTCTAGTTTTCAAAAATACATTCTCAACTACTCATAACCCAAGTTTTAAATTAGTGACTCAAAATTGGCAGAATAACTCTGCACAATTTAGCCTCTGCGAGAATATTACGCAACGCCTATAGGTAGCGCCCGACTCTGTTTCTGCATGCAATTCGGTAGCCTAAATCCATGGGTGATTTGATTTTTGAAAACTTTGAGATTGGGAATAACTTAATATAATTTCAATTTTCCCCAAAATAAATAAAAATCCCATAACAATTGTATTCATTTGCCAAAATGAATAATGAAATGTAGATTTTGTTCTCTGTGAAATATTAGGTAGCGCCACTTATGAAACGTTGAGGCATAAACCAATCTTGTGCTAACAGATAGTAGTTGTATACTACTATGAATAGACACAATTGTGTTCTATTGGATGGCATTGTTCTGATTGCCATGGAGACTATCTAGTTGGATACTGATGATGGTTCTTGTGATTTGATCATGAGATAGAATGTGTGGCTATGATGATGCTACCGATTGAATGGTTTGTTTTTTATTTAGACCATTTCCTTTAATACCTCCCTATATAGGAGGGAGTGTTGATATTATGGTAGTTGTGGGAGGTATTAACCTCTACATGTAACCTTTGATGAGTCTATAATATTTTGGGAAGAAAGAGAAACCCTAGAAGGTTAGGAAATAACCTTAGAAGACAAGTCGGCTCAAGATAATAATTTATATTAAATTATTATCCTCCAGAAGTAGAAGTTGACCTAGTTAGGTCACTTGGATGATTATAAATAAGAGGGCCTAGAGCTCATTTGACACGCTCACTCTCACAACTTCATAAGGACAAGTGGTTTACATGACTGGAGGAGAGCTACAATTGCTACAATGGTGACTTGGTCTTTGGTTATGGTTGTAATTTCTTCTTGGTTATGGTTTGGACTCTCTGACGCTTGGTACGCTAGATTTGGAGAGAGGTATGCTACCTTTGTTGGCTATTGGTTCTAGGGTTTTCTTCCGAAATTGTTCTATCTGTCAAGTTAAGGTGCTCAGGGGTGGCCTTTATGCTTATGGTTGGGTGAAAATATTTCTATATTGTATATGGTGAAATGAGCACACCTATTATTCTAACAAGGGTTTCACCAAATGTGATTTTTAATGCTACAATCTAATTTCCAGATTTGAGAATCACCTTAAATCAACCCAAATAATGTTAGATAACACCTTAAATCTCGATCCAGTAAGGATGATTTTCCTCCTTAGGGTTAGAGATAAAAAACAAGCATAAACCCTCTGAATAATTTCTAGAATGAAATAATCGATTAACTTTACACTAGATAATAAATGAAATCCAAATAAATTATTTTATTTGATTTTCATCGTTAGAGTTCTTATTGAACAATAAATTTTGTTTTATTTTATTTTCTTAGGGATTTTTCGTTGGTTGTTGGATATAGGACTAGTGCCTTTTTTTATCCAATTAGGACTTATCGGGTCAAGAAGTATGCCCTTTTAATAATTGTCCACTTCTATCTTAAGGAACAAGGTAAGATATTAGAACCGTAAAGGAAGAATAATCTCCAACCTAATCAAGATTGGCTAAGCGGACCAAGGTCTACAAGAAGGGATTCCTCAAAGGAAACAACCTTCACTAATAAAATCAAATATAACTTTAATAAAATACTTAAAACCCTTGCCAAGGAACCAAGAGAAAAAAAAAAGTGATGGATTAAGCACTTACCCAAGTTAACAAGAGAAGAAGGAAGGAACAAAGTCTAGAATGTCTCATCTCCAAGTGGTATAGTAACCGCTCAAATGGATCAATATTGAAAGATAGTAGAAGTCTTGAATCAACATCATAAGTGTTTAATGTACCAAAAAGATAACGGAGAAATAGAAATCTCCAAAAATTGACACAAAAACCTCAAAAGTGTTAAATTTTTAATGATGGCTCAAGTACATGTATTTTATTTTCAATTTAGCATGAAATTGAACCATAAACAATGTAGCAACACAATAGCTATAGTAACCAATATCACAATAAGAATAACCATGCACAAGTCACAAGAAGTTATCCTAGGAAAACCCTTCTCAAACAATGGAAAAACCCATCAACCCTTTACTATAATGCCAAGAGAAGAACCCTCTCCACATAAAATCCTAGGCACACAAGAGGGTTCTCTATAACCAAGAAATATAGTGCATAGAAAAGAGTGTGCACCAAATTTCAGCTCACCGAGTTAAGCGTTGAGTGAATGAGATATGATCCACAATGGGGATGTATATCTCTAATAAATACATGACCTAACTCATCAAATAGATGTGTCTATTGGAACAATAGGTCCGACTTGTACAACTCAATAATATAATTAATCATTCAAATAATATTAATTATCTTTACACAGTAGGGCCGACTTGTACCCTTCAAAATAAAAATTAGGGTTTCACAATAGTCTTACTCTTTGACAATATAGCAAGGGGTCTCACACACACATCCTCTAGTACTCTTCCACCAGGGACAAGTCCACATGTGCTCAACCAAAAGGGAAGTCACTCTCAATAGATAAACTCAACTAAATCCATAGGACTACGAACTAGAGATCCATATCAAGTCAACTCAACTAAGTCCATAGGAGTACGACAGGATACCATCTCAAGTCATCTCAACTTAGTCTAGAGGAGCACAAAAAGAGACCAACACAAGTCATATCAACTCAATCCAGAGGAGTACGACTCACCTATCACATAGGCTTTCTCACAAATCATGTCAACTCAGTCAAGAGGAGTACAATCTGGAGAATGTCTCATGAAGCTGCAATCATCAACACTCTCTCTCAGCTAGGGAGGCATTCCCCACCAGGCCAAGTCTCTCACGGAAGTACTCGAACTTCATCCCGGAAAGCAGTTTGGTGAAAACATCTGCAACTTTCTTGTGCGTAGAAAGGTACTACACATGTACTGATTTCCTCTGCACCATATCTATGATGTAATGGTATTTGATCTCGATGTGTTTTGATTTATCGTGAAACACAATATTATATGAGAGCTTCACACATCTCTGGTTATCACAATGGATAATGGTGGAATCCATCTCATGTCCAAATAAGTCTGCAAGGATCTTGCAAATCCACACTGCTTCGCAAACTTCCACACATAATGCAATGTACTCTACTTATGTAGTACTCAAAGCCATAGAAGTATGTTTCCTGCTGCACCAGGAAACCATTGTAGATCCCAAAGTAAAACAAGAACTGGAGGTACTCTTCCGGTCCACTGCACTTCCTTCCCAATTTGCATCGACATATACCTACAATATCATGTCTACACCAGAGGCATATCTCAATCCATAACCAATTGTTCCTCGTAAGTATCTCAACACATGTTTCACTGCTATCCAGTGTGTCTGTCTTGGCTGACTCATAAACTGACTGAGTAAACTCACTAGATAGCATATATCATGTCTGGTGTTAACCAGATACATCAATGATCCAATCAGTTGTCTATAAATATGTGGATCAATCTCACCTGAATCGAAAGAAGTCTCACTCAATTTCTTCAGATTCATCACCCTCGGTGTAACCATGGGCTTGTAGTCTGTCATCCTGAATTTCTTCAATATCTCCACTATGTATTTACCCTGACTTAGGAGAATCTCATAAGTCCTTTGCCAAACTTCTAGTCCCAAGAGGTAGTGCATCATACAAAGGTACTTCATCTCAAATTCATAAGCAATGCACGCTTACATTCTACAATAAGGATTTCTGAACCGGTGAGGAATAAGTCATCAACATATAGGACCAAAATCAGGCACTCATCATCAACAATGTTGTAGTATAGGTTGGGGCCAACAACACTATTGTTGAAGCTCAAACTCATCAAGTATCCGTAAATATTCTCATACCATGCACGAGGTTCCTTCTTTAGTCCATACAAGGATTTATTCAATATGCACATATGAGACTCCTTCTCATGTATCACGAGTCCATCTAGATGCTCGATGTAAACTTCTTCCTCAATCTCTCCATTGAGAAAGATTGTCTTCACATCCATCTGATGTAGTCTCCAACCCATGGATGTGGTAAGGGAAATAATTGTACGGATATAAGTGTATTAGGAAACATGAACAAATGTCTCCTCATAATCCACTCCCTCCACCTGAGAGAATCCTCTAGCCACAAATCTCACTTTGTACTTATCGACACTTCCATCAGCTGCATGTTTGATCTTATAGATCCACTTGTAACTTACTACAAACTTCCCTTTCTGTCTCAAAATAATATCCCACACATCATTCTTCATGATGGACTGATACTCTAAGGTCATGGTATCTTGTCAAACCTGATGACTTATTGCTTCTCCATGACAAGAAGGATCAGTATAATGATGTGGCTCATAGCTGAAACATAGCTCAAAAATTTATGTGGTATCTTGCTCTCTCTAAATGTACCACGAGGAGATGCATGTCCCTCTGCCTCTTGCAAAGTCTGTCAAGCCCATGCAGGCCTCTTCTGGCCTACTGCAATGTCTCTGGGAACATCAACTAGAGCTATGAGATCAACTGGATCAACTAGATCAATAATTGTCTCCCTCTGAACTGTTGAAGGGGAAGAAGGTATTGTCTCTTATTTCTTCTCGCTGTCAATATCCATATGAGGTTCTCTGGATATTCAGAAGGCTATCTCTTCCTCAAAGGTGACATCTCTACTAACCTCGATTTGTCTTTGACCATGGATGTATAACCAGTATGCCTTTGAAGATTCATTGTACCCCACAAATGTACCCTTTCTTCCTGAAGGGTCTAGATTGGTCCTATTTTCCTTGGGTACATGAATTTATATTGGAAACCTAAATATCCTGAAGTGTCCAACCTCAAGTTTCACTCCGATGAAATATTCTTCAGGAATCATGCTCTTCATAATATTATGAGGACTCATGGTATGAACATATACATGTGTCATGGATGCCTCTACCCACAAAATCATAGGTAGATTCTGATAATGTATCATCACTTTGGTTTCCTCAACAATGGATCTGTTCTACCTCTCTACAACCCCATTCTGTTGAGGGTTATAAGGAACAATGTACTCCCTCTTGATCCCTGATTCAATACAGAAATCATTGAAATCCCTGGAGGTGTATTCTCCTCCATTATCTGATCTCAACACCTTGATCTTCCTCTTGGTCAGGTTCTCAACCTGAGCTCTAAGCTCTTGAAATCTCGCAAGGACTCCATCGTTGGTCTTTAAGAAGTAAATCCACATCTTCCGAGAGTGATATTTGATGAAGAGTGTTGAGGAAAAGATATGAATTACCTTACTCAATCATTTTCATATATTGCCTAGCTAGGATAATATAGTTGGGAATGTCACCTGAGGGTTTATAGCCTCAAAATATCCTCTCAATCCACAAGTACTAATTACAATAACTGAGGATAATTATATTTTAAATATGTTGCAAAAATAAAATTTAAAAAAACTTATGGAATATACATAGATTTTGCAATAAAGTAAACATGGAGATCAAAAGCGAAAAGTAACCAAGTCACAGATACACATATATGAGACATAATAACAATATGATTTTATTTCATTCTGAGATATCAAAAGTTTTTTTCTCTTTACAAAACCCCTGCAAGGGCATGGACCAAAGTCTGATTTAGAGATCCCCGATGAACACCATACAAAAAGGCTCCGACAGTAAAGTAAAACTGAAATTAATAATCTGGATCAACTTTCCACAAACTGCTGCCATTTTGACTCTGTAAGATATCCTTTATCAGCCATGAAACTTAATTCACAAATAGACAAGAATACACAGACTATCAAGGATGGATCAAAACCTCTGAAACAAGCATCTGAAAAGTGTGGTTCAGTCTTGAACCTTGTTGTCTACAATAAGACCTCTTTGTCAATAAGAGAATTAGGCTTTGAATAAACTCATAAATGAATGAAAACTAGAACTATATCAAGTAACTAAAGAGAAAACCTTAGTCTTGTTTTTATCCTTCTATTCCCCTTTTGTCTCCTCTTCTCATTCAGTTTTTATTCTTTCCAAATAAGTTGAATTAGTTCAACTAATTTCTTTAGTTAAGTTGATTTAACTTAACTAATTAGTTTAGGAGAAATAAATAATAATAATATAGTTAAGGGTCTTAATTAATAATAACTAGGTAGGTGGGACCCATTGTGACTCCCTTCATTTCTTCCTTTTAAAACGTGAAATATCACACATAAAAGATAATCATTTTGGCCATATGCCACCCTTGTAACTCCCTTGAATATCTTTTAAACTGGATATTTAAATATCAGAAATAATTCATATCATATCCAAAAAATAATATATATATCCACATTATCCACAAAATATCAAAAACAGAGCTTGTTGTCCAAAAATGATGAAAAGAATTAAGCATTGTCCTCATCAACTGCAATCATATAAAACATAATTTAAAAACCATATTTGCCACTTTGTGAGGCAATTTTCCTTTTTTCATTGTTGTTTCTCTTAGATTTTTCTGAAGTATCATGTGGTTGATTGAAACCTTGGGGTTGTATCTCGCTAATCACATGGGAGAAATAATCCTTTAAATGCAAGTGGGAAGACACAAATTTCGAGGTATCAGTGAAGGGATAAGAAGGGGAAGCAACTACTTTTCCCTTGTTTGGCACAGGTTGGGGAATATCAGTTTTCAATCTTTTACTGGCATGTGAATATTGAACTGGAAAAATAGTACGAGAAATATAGACATTGGTATTAACAGGTGGTGGTAAAGGCAACGACATAGTGGGCCAACCACAATGGTGAGAGACAACCTAGTTGACTATCTATTTCCAACCATCATTTGCGGGGTCTTCAGGCTGCAAGGACACATGTGGAGTAACGAGAATGTCGAGGATATTTTGAGGAGGATGGAAAGGGGGTATTTCTCGTCGAGGATGAATTATCCCATGGCCAACTCAATTAAAGAACTTAGCTTGGAACAACTGGTTCAATTCCTGTGGGTCAACATCAAAATGGATAGAAAATCTAGGCCTCTTATGGCCTCGATTCCAATTTCCCATGCCTATGTTATTCTGACCATTGCTTCCTCTAATGAAAAATCTCATCCTATAACAACAACTTTTCAGTAATGAAGCTCTTATTAAACCATACATGACACTCTGTTTATATGAATCAAAAGTTAGCCCTAAAATTGACACGAGATACATACAAATCCATCCATAATACATCATTCATTAATTATCAAGTGAATTAATTATCAAGTGAACAGGGAAAGATAGGGTTCATGGGAAATATGGAGGGAGTGTAATTAGTGAAAAGTGGTATAATGATAGGGGATCAATAAATGAATATTGTTCTACAATTAACTAAACAATTTAACTGTGTATAAAAATATCAAGAATATCATTCATCAACCCTTGTTATGTTATCCTTCTTTCGATTCCACACTGACTTTTATTTTTAAATTTATATCACAGAACAAGGATGAAATAAGTGAAATTGGGATCGTGGTGGGAGTGTAATTAGTGGAAAAATGATAGAATGATAGGGAATCGATATGGATACTGTTCAAGTGAAACAAATCAAAACATGCTACCTTAAATGCAATCAAAATTTATCTCTGTCCAGAATTTTGAATTTTAACCAATAATCTATTCTCAAAACAATAATCCAAATTGATGTCTTCTTTGACAAATTGCTTGTTGGTCTCTGAATTATTTTACATAAAAAACTATTTAGTGTACCAAGAATTTTTTAATCACAGTGATCATTTTAACCATATAATCATTATATAACAGAAATGATGAACAACATCATAATCACTATAAGAATACAACAATAGTCCTTGAGCCTTGATTCATAACATCAACTCCATTAGTAATCCTTTAATTCCAACAGGGTCATGCACAATGTTCCCAAACAACTCATATCCATCAATAATTTAACCATTGTTCAATGCAATTTATTCTGGGCATTATTACTCTAGTCGAGCCTCAGACATTTCGAACACATGTGCCCCTTTTTTAACATTCAACATAATGATTGAACCAAAAATAACATTCACTATCTGGAACACAAGATTCAATAGACTGTAACTTCAAATGAATAGGTGGGTACAAATTTGTTTCCAGAATTTCCAAGCAAGGGACCAAACAAAATCGTGTCCAAGTAACCAAGCAAGCACGATACTCTCATCAACTTCAAACTGGAGTAAATACACTTTCAATGTAATGTTTAGAATTCAATATAGTAAGTGGTAGAGACAATGGGGCAGTTCGACCAGAAAGTTTTGCAGTTGAATGGCACAAACAACTCCTTCCATAAGTTCCCTATCATAATTGATCACAAAAAAAAAAATTTGCAACATTTCTCTCAACTGCATGGGCTTCAAACAATAGACCGCAACGTCCAAAAAAACAAGTGAATCCAACCCTTTCATCAACACAACATAACAAGTGGACAAATTAAAACCCGTGCCCAACCAAAAAGCACAAATAGAGCTCCCATAAAAATATGGGTAGCAATGTTATCATATTGTATAAAATCTACCATGCAATAGTGACAGTGAGGTTATAGAAAGAAAGCCAACAACTGAGGATTTTTCCAAGACAAGGAACAAAATGTTCTAATCTTTCATCATAGTTCACATAAAAACCCACAGGGTCAAAATATGGTGTGGGTACACTAGCCACAAAGACCAGTAATGTCAATCTATAGGTGGGGTATTCACAAAGCCAGGAGTTTAGGTAGACTCTGATAACCAATTTCAATAGAGAGGCCAAACCAAAAAACAAAAATATGGCAATGCAGGTTAAAACACAAATTTTACTCAGCATTTCCCTGTGAACATTTACACACAGCAAGGACCTGCGACCAACCTTTTAATGCCAATAGTATTAGAATAACCACCACATGAAACCAAATATGCTACCATAAACACAGTTCCAAAACATCATAACATCTTGAGAATAACACAGACCGCGAGAAACCAAAGCCAACATTTGATTTAAGGGAAGAGAAATTCTCATGGATGGAAAAGTAAGAAAACATGAAACCTGTAAAATATTGCGGGAGGAGAAAACCCAAGGCTGTATACTTCTTCCACGCTCGAGCAAGGCGGAGAAGCAACAACTACCAGAGCCAAAAATTCAAGAATGACTAGGGTGATGGGATCGAGGGGATTTTGAGTGACGTGCATTTAGTGCATGTCGCTTCTCCCTTCAGATCCTCATTAAATTCTTAGTACGAACCAAGCCTACTATCCAACTCACCATAGCACTATATTCAAAACCATTATACAACCAAATATCAAACTTTCCATATTACTTTTGCAAAGTGTGTGATAGTCCAAAGTGCACCACCCCCTTTCCAATATCAAATTTCTTCAAATGACTATTGAAATAATGTAACTGCGAAGAGTATTCTTATTATTATTGTTATTTTATTATTAGGATTAATCCCCATTGTGGATTAATCATGTCGGTAATTGTATTAGGACCAAATCCCCTTTTGCGGATTGGTCATCGGACAATTGTAAT
>ML808361.1:229284-243387 GCA_009831015.1 Picea engelmannii | reverse complement strand
TGTCGGTAATTGTATTAGGACCAAATCCCCTTTTGCGGATTGGTCATCGGACAATTGTAATAGGCAGAATAAGAAGTCGGCCCCAACAGTTATTATTGAGACCTGAAATTAAATTAAAGGTGGGTTTACCCACCCAGAGTGAGAGGTCAGCCCTGCCAGTGAAACCCTTTCACACGTGATATTCTTGTATATATAAGGAGGCTAGCGCCTCACTTTATCACACAACTCACTTGGTCATTCTCTTATGAGGCAAGCTGCAATTACCAGTTGGAGAGAGGAAAAGAAGAGTGGCGCATCTTTTGGAGAGGACTATATGTATTGGTTTGAGTTATCTCTTGAACATTGTATTAGCAATTTATGATAAGGAAGTTTTTGCTGGGTTTTCTTCCCCTAGAGGGTTTTCCAGGATAAATGTTGTGTCTCTTGTGAATGTGTATTTCTTAGTGATCTTGTTCTTATGATGCTCTTATCTATTGAAATGCAAAGAACAATAATAATGGCATAAACATTAACATGGTATCAGAGCCAACCTGAAGGAAGCATATTTCGCAAGAGAAAAACGTCACTATTGCAGTACCTAAAAATTAGGGTTTTGCAAAAGTGAATCTTTTCAGCCCTAAAACCACCTAGAAAGTTGCGCCCTCCCCCAAGGATAATTTTGGCACTTAGAGCGCACATTTTCATTGGTTGGATCTTCCAGAAAGTGAAACCCTAGTTTCACAAAAGTACCAAAAGTACCAGAAAACCAGTACCAAAAGTACCAGAGTACCAGAAGCACCAGTACAGAAATCTGCAGATCAGATTTGACGAGGTAAAAGTTGGATTTTCAAAATTCTGACTACACCAGCTAACTCGCCTCAACTCAGCGCATCTATCCCCTGGATCAAAATTTCAAAATTTGAAGTTTGAAAATTTAGGGTTTCCTCATAAAACCCTAAGTTGCAGTTGCAGTCTCATAACCAGTTGCAGTTGCAGTCGTAGAACCAGTTGCAATCACCCTTGAAGTTTTTGGTAATGATTACCGCTGCTACCAGATGGAGTCACTACCTGCAAATGTTATCCGAGGTATGTACTCACATATGTTTAATGGTTAAAACCTAAAGAGTATTTGCAGGAGAAGGGATCACATGCCATAGATCTAGAAGGATCTCAAGATCCAACACATTCAGAGGAATGATGCAACCCAAATGTGATTATTCTAATATGCATATATTTGTTATGAAATTATCTTGATCAGTGTTGCATGTTGAAGCTATGATCAAATTATTAGAAGAATTGATCATAGAGCTTATCCTCTAACCTAACCTTCTGTCAAGATAGTGTATTGTCTTAGTACAATAGACAGGTTGGAGAAAGCACTCGTCACTTGAGTGAAGGGGACCTAGAAGAAAAACAAGCACTCACTCTTGAGGACAAGGCTCCAGGTTTGATTAATCAAGATTCAAAGGTACACATGACAAGCTGATGACTTTAATTGAGATAGCAATCATCGTAAAGTATTATACTTGATAGCATGTGAGAATATAGAGGTATATGCTTTGCCTGATACAACTAACATCTCCTCTAGGAGAAACCTTGTGTGTTAGTTTCAGATTTCCATGGAAGAATGCTTGGTCACAACACTATGAGAGTGTTGACCTCATTTCGTATTGTATTCCTTACCTTTAATCTTTGCTTTAGATAAATTATAAGTGATAGCTCTAAAGGAGCTACTGTGATGATTGTTAGTGCTATTGCTTTATATTATCAGAAGGATATTATTCTTGCTTGTTGTTTTGTTGACCTTTCTCTAGGTCACATGAGGAAGCTATAGCGAAGGTTGTAGAAGGAAATGTGATAAAGGAGAGATCATAAATGAAGCAATCATCAGTGGAAAAGAAGAAGGTGGGTCACTCAAAAGCTGTCATGACCCACGCTATTGAAGAATCCATGTGAACTCTAGAATATTAGCTCACATCAACTACAAGGCACTACCATACATATGCAAAGCTGTCACAAGTTTACCAGAACTCAAGGTTGATCAAGAAGGCATATGCAATGGATGTGCGCAAGGGAAGAATATCAAGAACCCCTTTCCAAAGAGGGGCAACAAAGTAGAAGGAGTACTAAATGAAATACACTTCGATCAAAACCATTATAGCTCTTGCAGCCAAGATGAAATGGAAGCTACACCAGATGGATGTGAAGACAACTTTCCTAAATGGTGTTATCGAAGAGGAAGTGTATATAGAGCAACCCCAAGGATTTGAGGTTGAAGACGGGAAGTCTCATGTCTGCCAATTGAAGAAAGCCTTATACGGATTGAAGCAAGCTCCCAGAGCTTGGTATGGCCATATAGACAGTTTCTTGACAAGCTTAGGATTTACCAAGAGTAAAGAAGATTCAAATCTCTACTTCAAAATTATGGATAATGAACCAGTAATCTTACTACTGCATCTGGATGACTTATTCTTAACTGGAGAAGAAAAGATCATCACTGAATGTAAACAGAGACTTGCTGTAGAATTTGAAATGAAATACCTTGGTCTAATGCATTACTTCTTAGGCCTTGAGGTATGGTAGAGTCCAGAAAGAATCTTCCTTAACCAAGGGAAGTACACGATCGAAATCTTAAAGAGATTCGACATGCTAGAATGTAAGTCCATGAATACACCCATGGAAGCAAAGCTGAAGTTGTTGGTCGATACTTCGTCAGATTTGATAGATGCCACACTGTATAGATAGATTATTGGATTGTTGATGTACCTGATGAACACCAAACCAGACATCTATTTTGCAGTGAACACCTTGAGTCAATTTCCGGTAGAGCCCAGACATGTTCATCTAGTGGCTGCAAAACATGTGATGAGGTACCTTAAAGGTACAATGGATTATGGTCTCAGCTATGATGGAGATCATGACTTCACATTGAGTGGATATACTGATGCAGATTGGGCAGGAAGCGTTGCTGACAGAAAAAGCACTTCCAGATGTTGTTTCAGTTTGGGATCAGCCATGATCTCGTGGCATAGTAGGAAGCAATCCATTATTTCTCTCAGCACAGCGGAAGCAGAGTACATTGCCGCATGTTCTGCTAGCTGCAAAGCTATATGGCTTTGAAAGTTGTTGACTGGCCTATTTGACTTGGAGATGAGAGAAATCGTGATTCTATGTGACAACCAGAGCTGCATAAAGATGACAGAGAATCCTGTATTCCATGATAGGTCAAAGCACATAGAGATCTACTATCATTTCATCTGCGACATGGTACAGAGAGGAGCCTTGAAGCTCCAGTACATTAGCACGGATGAACAGGTTGCTGACGTGTTGACCAAACCTCTATCTCGTGTAAAGTTTGAACACTTTCGAGATAAGCTCGGTATAGTCCGAAAGGACCCTCCCTGAAAGGGGGAGTATATATATTTATTCCTTGCTTCTGACCTCGTTGTTAGACATAAAGCAAGATGAGTCATTGCTTCTGACTTCACTGTTAGACGTAAAGCATGACGATGTGTGTTCCTTGCTTCTGACCTCACTGTTAGATGTAAAGCATGATGCTATGTGATTCCTTGCTTATGACCTAGTTGTTAGACATAAAAAAAGATGATTCCTCGCTTCTGACCTCGTTGTTATACGTAAAGCAAGATGTTGATGTGTTCCTTGCTTCTGACCTAGTTGTTAGACGTAAAGAAAGATGATTCCTCGCTTCTGACCTCGTTGTTAGACGTAAAGCGAGATGTTGATGTGTTCCTTGCTTCTGACCTCATTGTTAGATGTAAAGCGAGATGATTCCTCACTTCTGACCTAGCTGTTAGACGTAAACCGAGATGATGATGTGTTCCTTGCTTCTGACCTAGTTGTTAGATGTAAAGAAAGATGATTCCTTGCTTCTAACCTCGTTGTTAGATGTAAAGAAAGATGTGACTGACACTGAGCTACCAGCTTAACCGCTGTGACATTGAGCCAGTGTAGTATTGTGATGTGCCAGCCTAGTGTTGTGATGAGGTATCATTTTTACTGATACATTTTGATGCAGATGATGATGGCATTCTTTCGAGAATGATGATGTTGTCGATGAAGAAAAATTATGATGACTCGTAAATATGCTAGCCAATGTTTCAAGATGATATCGACGATACTATCCTCCTGATGCCACTGATGATGAAGACCTCTCTCGCCTGATGTTGTTGAAGAAGACCCTTCTTGTTAAGGGGGAGTGTTGAAATAATGTAACTGCGAAGAGTATTCTTATTATTATTGTTATTTTATTATTAGGAGTAATCCCCATTGTGGATTAATCATGTCGGTAATTGTATTAGGACCAAATCCCCTTTTGCGGATTGGTCATCAGACAATTGTAATAGGAAGAATAAGAAGTCGGCCCCAGCAGTTATTATTGAGACCCAGAATTAAATTAAAGGTGGGTTTATCCACCCAGAGTGAGAGGTCATCCCTGCCAGTGAAACTTTTCACACGTACAGTCTTGTATATATATGGAGGCTAGGGCCTCACTTTATCACACAAATCACTTGCTCATTCTCTTATGAGGCAAGATGCAATTACCAGTTGGAGAGAGGAGAAGAAGAGTGGCGCATCTTTTGGAGAGGACTATCTGTATTGGTTTGAGTTATCTCTTGAACATTGTATTATCAATTTATGATAAGGAAGTTTTTGCTGGGTTTTCTTCCCCTAGAGGGTTTCCCGAGATAAATGTTGTGTCTCTTGTGAATGTGTATTTCTCAGTGATCTTGTTCTTATGATGCTCTTATCTATTGAAATGAAAAGAACTATAATAATGGCATAAACATTAACAATGACAACTTTCTAGGAACACAACCCAATATGCAACTCAAACAATGCGCATAACCATAGTAGCAAGGGTTGAGATCACCCAAACCTTTGCAATGAACAATACACAATATCAACATCAAAACCAAAGTATAATTCTTTCATCCAAAAAGGAAACATAATCATATTTCACGAGAGATCATCAAAACCATTTAGCTCCATGTTTTAATCACCCAACCACCAGATATCACCATAAACATTTTAACCATGATTTGAAACAAATGATTTGTATAAAATTGTGTTGCTACAATCACATAGGCAAACAAAATATAAGTGTTGCATCTCCATCATAGTGCCATACGTTAACCAAGGGGGTCACACCTACTAGTATATTATTAATATAGTTAAATAATAAAACTTGGAAATCATTTGTGAGCATAGTATTCATCGTTGCACTTTCAAGCGTCAACAAACTGGTGAATCCATAGGGAAATTTGTTTCCAACATATTAAGAACTCAAAATGACAGGTTTTGTAGACCAGGTGAATCATAGATCAAAGAATTATTTACCAAAATGATTATGCAACAGGGGAAGTGAGGCGGTTTAAGGGAAAAAGTGATCCGGGATTTTGGGAATATCTCATGAAAAGTGCTACGTATGAGGGGTTTGTTCATGTATGCATAAGATTCGATTTGTCACAGTGAATGTGTTTATTGTTTTAAGGAGAAATGTTTTTGGTATTCTCTCTTGAATCTTAGGGTGGAGGGAAGAAAGGGATAGCATAAAGTAGGGATGAAAATCTAATCATCTATCTAACAACAATACTAGAAGTAGAAAGAAATTACAGTGATGTCTACAAGGGGGACATCATGACAGTTGTGTAACTTGATTTTTATTGATCAACAATACTTACATAATAGAATCGTTGTGGAGAAACTGATCCAAAGTTTATTTCTGATAAACAAAAAGAAAAACAACAAAAGAAAAATAACGGAAATAAAATAGAAGAAAATGAAAAACAACAAAGCAAAACCAAAACAGTGAAACAAAAAAAGAAACTATAATACAACAATGATTTCCATGCAACATTCATCCTTTAGACTGGTTCCACATAGTGTTTCAAGTGGGAACCGTTATTACTATAGGAGAATGATCGTTCTTCAAAGTCTTTTAGAAGATAAGAATCTGCACCCAAGATAAAAGTGATTTTAAAAAGACCCAGCCATAATTTTTGAAACTTCGAATGTCTTCCTCTGTCGGCATGGGATGAATCCCAAAGCAAGACTTTCTCATTTACTTTAAGCCTGACAGCTTTTGTTCTTTTGTTGAAATATCTCTTCATGGTTTGTTGTCGTCTCTTTATGTTTTCCAAGGCAAACATTCTTTGTTCCTCTAAACATAACAATGCATTTATCCTTTGAGGGACATTAGAAGAATTTAATTCTTCGATCTGTAGCATCAGTCATCGAGAAGAAAGTTCTAGTTCAGTAGGAAAAATAGCTTCTTGACCATAAACAAGCTGAAAGGGAGTGCAACCTGTGCTTACCTTGGTAGTAGTGCGATTTGACCAAAGGGCATAAGTGAGGAGGGTGTGCCATTGACAAGGTTTATCTTCAATGAGCCTCTTTATGATACTAACAAAATTTTTATTGGTGGACTCAGCTTGCCCATTTTCTTAAGGGTAATAAGATGATGAGGTGAAATGTTTGACTCCCAACTTAGCTAAAAAATGAGTCAACTTAGTGGAAATGAAAGCAGGACCGTTGTCTGTAATAATTTCTAAAGGAATGCCAAATCTAGAGAAAATATTAGTTTCAAGGAAATAAATTACCTGTTCATCCTATGAGTGTTTAAGTGGGACAACTTCAATCCATTTAGTGAAATAATTTGTGGTTGTCAAGATAAAAACCCACCCTGCTGAAGACAGAGGATTAATAGGACTGATAAAGTCCAAAACCCATTTCAAAAAAGGAAAATCAAGGAGGAAAGGTTTCAAAGGCATGGCAGAAAGGCATTCTTTCCCAACGAATTTTTGGCACTTGTCACAAGATCTTGAAAATTTATAAGAATCTTGAAAAATTGAGGGCCAATAATAACCTTTTCTAATGATTTTAAAAGCAATAGTTTTAGCAGAAAAGTGACCACCTATGTGAATAACAGAATATGACCATGAGTTTCCTGTAAAAATTTATGTGCTTCCTCATTATTTAGACATCGAAGTAATATGACATCAATAAACCTTCTGAACAAAAAGTCTGCTAAAATAATATATATGGAAGATTTAAGACGAAGCCTTATTTTTTGATGAGTGTATAAATCATCTGGGCATTTATGATATTGCAAGTAATACACCAGATTTTTATACCATGGATCAACTATAGGAAGGGTTTGACTCTCAATGTAAAATAGTACTAAAAGAGGATTATCATGTTCGTCAATTTCTTTACTTTCTTCAACATGTTGATATAAGTGAATGGATAAATCTCGTCCCTTAATCGTTTTCAAAGTTATGATGGTTAAATCATGCTCCTAGATCTTGGCAAGGCAATGTGAAAGTTTCCCTGAAAGATAATTCTGTGAAAGAAAAAACTTGACAGCAGGAAAATGGACTTTTACCTGTGTGTGCTTTCCTAGAATAAAGTGGCGAAATTTCTCCACAGCTTTAACAAGAGAAAAAACATGTTTTTTTATATAAAAATACTTGAATTCATCATCTGATAAACTTTGACTCATGTAATCTACTAGTTTTCTGTTAATCTGGTCATCACATTGTAAGAGAATACCAAAAATGGTTTCCTCAGTGACATTAGTATATACGATAAAATATTTCTCAAAGTCTTCTTTCACCAAAACCGGTGTGGAACTGAGTTCCTTCTTAATCCTTACGAAAGCATTTTCGACATCTTTAGTGCAAGAAAATGAGAGATCTTATTTTAGAATATTATGAATTGGTTTGACCATTAAATCAAAATTAGGAACAAATCTACAGACAAAGTTGATAATGCCCATAAAGGCTTGAACCTCCTTTTTGGAAGTGGGGGTAGGAAGGTTCAAAATACCAGCGATCCTTTTAGGATCTATTCTTATTCTCAAATCAGAAACAATATGTCCAAGGATCTTTCCCTTGGTAACACCAATGATAGATTTAGAAGGATTTAAAGAAATACCAAACTTTCAACATCACATGAGAACTTTTCTAAGATGGACAAAATGATCCAACCAGTTCTTTTAAACAGTCAAGTCATCAAGATAAATCTGGATAATCTTACCGATCATATCATCAAAAGCTATCTACATCGATCTTTGGAAGGTGGCACCTGCATTAGATAAGCCAAAACACATGCGTTCATAAGAAAATGTGCCCCAACATGTAGTGAAAGTGGTTTTGTACCTATCATTCCTTTTTACCTTGATTTGATTATAACTAGAGAAACCATCAAGTAAGGACATCTTTTGTGGCCCTGCAACTTGCCGCAAAATCATTTCCATTAGGGATAGAAAAATGGCATTTTACACTCGCTCTATCCAATGCACGGAAGTCAACGCACAATCGGATATGACCAATTGTCTTCTGAATGGGGACCAAATTGGAAACCCACTCATAATACTTAACCGAAAAAATTATACCAGCTTTTAAAAGTTTTTCCAACTCCTTCCTAATAGTAGCTTCAAGTGCAGGGTGAATGGGTCTTTGTTTTTTCCTAATTGGTTTTATCCCTTCTTTGATATGAATGGCATGTTGTATGAGAGCACGATCAAAACCACGAAGATCCTCATATGAAAAAGAAAAAACATATTGAAATTCACGAAGTAAATCAGTAAGTTTCAACTTTTCTTCATCAGAACATTAGGCACCTATCTTAACATTCTTGGGGTAATAGGGTGTTCCAATGTTCAAGGAAATGGTTTCACCCACTTTCCTTTTTGACTCCTATTCTTTATGTGGTTTTTTGTTGCCTACATCACTCAATACAAACGAACTTTCAAGAGGAGTCAAGCCTTTCGTAATTTTGTTGTTTTCCATGGATATAATCTCCTTGGGCTTAAATGATTAATTTTGTATGAAAGAACATATGCCTTCATCACTAGTGAAGACATGCCATGAATCTACATTTTCAGGAATGTGAGGACAATATTAATATTGAAAAGTACAATCAGGTCTTTGAGGCAGAAGTTGTCGAGTAGGAGATGTTGCAAATACAGCTAACCTATCAACCATTGAATTAAGTTCCCTTTTAACATGAGTGATGTTAAATGATAATAAGTTCGAGATAAGCATACAAACAACTTGGGTGTAGTGTTTCATCAAATTATTGCTAGGAGCATATATTTTACATACAAGATTCACAACAAGTTCAGAGTCCCCCAAAACTATAAGGTGTCCACAACCTAAATTATAAGAATTTTCAATGCCTAGCATTCATGCTTCAAACTCGATAACGTTATTCATGCAATAAAATTATAACATATAAGAAAAGTTGAGAATTTTACCTACATGTGAGTATAAGATAATTCCAGCTCCATTACCTTCATTGGAGCATGATCCATCGAAGTGCATGTGCCACATACCATCCTCCAAGTCAATTTGTTACAGGGCAGTGTCACCCTCATCCACAAATATGGAGTACACTCCTAAGTCTTCCTTGACATAGTTTACATTAGGTTGTGTAATGCTCTCTATGTATAGTGAGATTCGTCCTTCCCTTAGGACTATAATATTCTTTCTATTCCGAGGAATGGATATGTGTTTTCCGACAAGAGAAAGATATCCACCTATCAAGGCTTTCCAGTCTCTTCCTAAGATGATAGAATAGTTACTTACCAACATGTCAATTACCTGGATGTTGAGGGTTTTCCTTATTCCAAGATGTGCGCACAGAACTAAAGTCATGTCTTTGATTTCACCTATATTTCACTGTTGTAGACTGTTATATGAGAGAATGCTTCTATAATTTTCATTAGTACATGATAATCTTAGCTCTTCCATGATGATTTTTCATTACGCTTGGACCCAAACCGTCGTCAATTAGGAAACAATGGGATATTTTATCCATAATTTTTACAGAAATGAAAAATAGAGGGTTATTTACAGGGTGTCTAAAATTATTTACACCCAATTTATTTGCAATAGAATCCTCTTATTTAGCCTCTTCAGAAAGATTGGCTATGGTGGAAGCTTTTCCTTCCATAAAATTATTGAGATGTTTTATTGTTCAGGGAAGGCAACCATGTACAGAAGAGTAGCATTGGCCTTGATATTAGCCAATTGGTTGAGAATGTTATATTTGGAAGAAGGAAGAGGGGAGGGAACTCCTTGTCTATCAGGAGTTTTGGTAGCTTGTACAATGGTAGCTTGCGAAGATGAGCTTGGACTAGAAGAAGTACGAAGGGGATTATATTTTCCTTTTGAAGCATAGGATTTGTTCCTAGTGTTTATGATCACGACATCTTCCAGTTCTGCCCAATCTAGAACATCAATGGTAATTTCGGGATTTTTTCCAAAGATATTATCTATGGCACTCTTCTTAACCTCACAAGTACTTTCTTCATGATTTTCCTTACAAAAGTTACACCAACTTCGAGACATGATGGATTTGGGATGAAAGTTGTTTTCATTGGTATTCCAAAAAGGTGTTGAGGAAGAAGATGATACCCTAGGAGTAAGTTAAGGGGAATTTCCCTTTCGTTCATATGCTATAATCCAATTTTTCATATCATGTACAAGTTGTAGGAGGGAAAACATGTATGTTTGTTTAATAGAGTACCCCTTGGGGAGACATGTTCTTTCTAGTTTTTATTCATATTCTAGACAAGTATGAAGAGAGGAATCACGATTATCAATAGCTTTTTCTTCAAGCCTATGATGATAAGGGGAAGGTAGAGCATTATAGTAATGCATAAAGGCAGCTTGGTTCTGGGGGCGAATAAGTTTGGGAATTTTCTTATACAACTTGGTGAAATGAAGGTTAAAAGACTTAATAGTCTCACCGTCCTTATACGCAATGTTATTATATTCTTGTAATTGTTCGGCTGGGCTCTTAGACTACCCATAAGTGGAATTGAACCAATAAACTAACTCTTCCCAAGTGGAAAGAATCTTGGGAGGGAGATAAAAAAAAATTGTCATTGCTTTCCTTTCGAGAAAGTTGACAAATAATCGCATGCAAGTATCATTATCATTAGCTCCTATATTGTGACATGCATTAGAGAATGCTACCAAGTGTTTGTTTGTAGTGACTATATTATTTCCGGAAAACCTAGGTAGATTCTCTTTAAATTTTGGTAACGGACAAGTAGCAGGTGCTAAGTTCAAGGGAAAGGATATGTGCCACGAGGTGGTAGTAGCATCTTGCTCGAATTGAAAAATACCATACTTCTTGATGATATTAGCAGGGTTGGTAGTAGATTGGAAAGGAACCTGATGATTATATAAAATACCAATCACCGATGAGGCCGAAGATTGAGATGATGAGGCACCTCCAGTACCACCAAAGCCACCCACAGATGCCATTTTGTAAATGATGGGTGAGGGTGAGAAAGGTGAACTAGCTGAATCAGACAAAGTTCTCCTTAGAGAACCTTGTTGGGTTGACATAATAGCTTTCCACCTTCCTATTTCAATGATAGGAGTGATTTCAGGAGACAATCCTCTTCTTCTCCTAGAGATGCGAGGATTTGATGAAATGAAAGAGGAGATAAAAACTTTAGGAAAAAGAGAGCTACGGATGCTTTCTAGGCTTCCTTTGCATGGCCTCCCAACGTTCACGAATACTTATGTCTTTTTCAATTACTTTCCATGAGCATTCAAGCTCATCCCGAGTATTAGTAGTTTCTAAGATGTTGGTTTGGTCTTTAAGACTGTGTTCATTATTGGGTTGCCTTGTAGAAGGTATTGTCATGAGGAAAATAAAACAGTCAAAGAATAAAAAACAAAAGCAGAGATATTCAAAGATAATTATGAATACGATCAACCAGAGAGATATGGAAGATCTCCCTAGTATGGTCGCCAAATAAATGTTGAGGAAAAGGTGTGGATTACCTTAATCAATCATTTTAAGATCTTGCCTGGATAGGAAAAGATAGTTGGGAATGTCACCCAGAGGTTTATAGCCATAAAATATTCTCTTAATCCACAAGTATTCATTACAAGGAATGAGGTTGATTATAGTTTAAATATGTTGCAAAAATAAAATTTAAAAAAACTTCTAGAATATACAAAGATTTTTCAATAAAGTAAACATGGAGATCAAAATCGAAAAGAAACCAAGTCATGAATGCACATATATGAGACATAATAGAAATTTGATTCTATTTCATTATGAGATATCAAAAGTGTTTTTCTCTTTACAAAACCCTTGCGAGGGAATGGAACAAAGTTTGATTTAGAGATCCCCGATGAACACCATACAAAAAGACTCTACCAGTAAACTAAAACTGCACTTAATAATTTGGATCATCTTGCCACAAACTACTACCATCTTGACTCTGCAAGATATCATTTATAAGCCATGAAAATTAATTCACAATCATAAAATAATACACATACTATCAAGGATGGATCAACACCTCTAAAACAAGCGTCTGAAAAGTGTGGTTCAATCTTGAACCTTGTTGTCTACAATAAGACCATGTTGTCAAGAAGAGAATTAGGCTTTGAATAAACTCATAAATGAATGAAAATTGAAACTATATCAAGTAACTTGATCAAAATCTGGACTAGGGGTAAAATTTTGCTCAAATTTCAAAGTGCTCAGAATGCGACGAAAACGGTTCCATTACGTCCGTCTCGTCTTCCTAATTCCGGTGGTATATTTACTTTGTCAAATGGACTCCGTATGGAGAAGATATCGCAATCTGTTCACCAAGCCAAATAGGAAAAAAATTTGATGCTGACTGTACCAGTCCGTACAGTCCGTACGGATGCTGACATGGCAGGTCTGTACAGGACACGTGGCGGCTCCAAGTGATGACACGTGTCAAGAAGATTTGGCTTTTTGGGTGTACGGTTGGACCAATTCAGAGGTGACATGTGTCACCACTGAAAGGGTGACACGTGGCATGGGATGATGTCAGCAGCCTACGTGTCGGATGACGTCAGCAGCATACGTGGTGATGACGTGGCGGTTTGTGATTGGCAGACGTTGGATGAATCTTGTGTCGACATGTGCCAGTTATTGGGAAAATGTTATGGTGCCACGTGGCCCAGTCATGGGATTCCACGTGGCACCCCTTTATTGGCTTTTGGGTTTGTTCAAAATTTTGTTAAGTCCATCGGAATCGAACTCCAGACCTCCACCATAGCCGAACGTTTTGGCAATGGCCGCCCTGCCAACGCGTCATACCATATGACTTGTTTATTGTATGGTTTCAAATGTATTTTAATTTGAATGTTGTTGCATACGGTGGGGGGTCGGGTCGGGGCTTAGCCCCGACCCGCGGTCATATTGTTTTATATATGTGACCATATTGTATCGCGCGGGAATTTTAACCATATCCAAAGCTCCGGTCGTATGGGCTTCAATCATATGACCTTGTTATATGTGCGGTGGTTTAAAAGTGTTCAAAGGTCCACGCGCCTGGTCCCATGGCGCCTTCCCATGTGACTTGGGTTTTTTTTTTTAAATGGTTTAAACAGTTTTAAAAACGACCGCCATGTGTCATTTAACCATTTGCTTTGTGAACGGAGCCCCCTCTTTGCAATAGCGCGAGGTCTTATGGTGACCACATGTGCCCACGTGCTTGATGGTTAGGGGCTGGAGGCACCCTAACCGTCCTACAATTTGCATGGTTATTCGGTTGTGCATGGTGCTAGGTTTTAACACGCATTTTGGAGCGTGTTCTTGGTTCATGCACACAAAGGTGCATTTTGTAGAGCCAATTTTAGAAAGCTTGAAGGAGGAAAATGGAGGAGGCCTAACTTCTTCATCTTTTGGCTGATTGAGGTGTCGTAAAAGCCCATCTAGGGGTTTTTGGATGTGCTGGATCCATTGGTGTTGTTTTCAAGGCCATTTGAAGACTTCTTCTACAAGTTTTTCACCATTGAAGTTTCAGCAAGCTCTAGGGAGCTTGAAGCCCTCATTGATGGAGGACATGGTTTAGTGAGCCTATGTTTGTTTTCTGTGATTGAATAATCATTTTTGGATAATTGATATGCTCTGAACACATTGGGATAGGTTTCAGAGGTTGTTGAGGACTTTTATAGGTGTTTTTTCCAAAGATAATCTCAGGGAAGCTTATGGCCACATGTAGAAGAGGTCATGCCCGGATGAGCCATGATCCGTTTTCAGAGTTTTATTAGTCATTTTTGGGGTTTTTATGTGTTCTGATCTCAATGG
>ML808361.1:204431-228491 GCA_009831015.1 Picea engelmannii | reverse complement strand
GTTGAGAAGCAGCTTGTAAAATAACTTTTGACTAATTAATCCCAGAGAGCCAAGTCCATTATGGAGGCTCAAGGAGATGTAGCCCGGAGGGGGGTGAACTCCTTTATCATGTTGTGATTGTTCTGAGTTTGATGGTTTATTTGTTACAATTTTTGTTGCTGTGTATTTATTGAAAGTACATATTTAACCATCTAAAAGAACATATCCTCACACATAAGCATTTACAAGAAGATACATGAAATTAACACATAAGTTTATATTGCATATTTTAACACATGAAGCAAGGTCCTGTAAAGTTTATTTTAATGAAGTAGAGGGTGCTTGCATAGCATAACAAGTCAGCCTTCTATTTTCAGATCATAACTAAATAGCAAACCTTAGTCTTGTTTTTCTCCTTCTATTTCTCTTTTGTCTCCTCTTCTCATTCAACTTTTATTCTTTCCAAATAAGTTGAAGTAGTTCAACTACTTTGTTTAGTTTAGTTGATTTAACTTAACTAATTAGTTTAGTTGCTATAAATAATAATAATATAGTTAAGGGTCTTAATTAATAATAACTAGGTAGGTGGGACCCCTTGTGACTCTCGTCATTTCTTCCTTTTAAATCATGAAATATAACACACAAAAGATAATCATTTTGACCATATGCCACCCTTGTAACTCCCTTGAATATCTTTTAAAATGAATATTTAAATATCAGAAATAATTTGTATCATATCCAAAAAAGAATATATATATCCACATTATCCACATTATCCACAAAATATTAAAAACAGAGTTTTTTGTCCAAAATTGATGAAAACCATCAAGCATTGTCCTCATCAATTGCAATCATATAAAACATAATTTAAAAACCATATTTTCCACTTTGTGAGGCAATTTCCCTTTTTCACTATTGTTTCCCTTAGATTTTTTTGAAGTAGCTCATGGTTGATTGGACCCTTGGAGTTGTATCTCGCTAATCACATGGGAGCAATCATCATTTAAATGCAGGTGAAAAGACACAGATTTCTAGGAATCAGTGGAGGGAGAAGAAGGGTAAGCAATTGTTTTTCCCTTGTCTTACACAGGTTGGGGAATATCAATTTTCAATCTCTTACTGGCATGTGAATACTGAACTAGTGAAACAGTACGAGAAATATGGACATTGGGATTAACAAGTGGTGGTAAAGGCAAGGACATAGTGGGCCAACCACGATGGTGAGACACTGGCTAGTTAATGATCTCATGCCAACCATCATTTGTGGAGACTTCAGGATGCAAGGACACATGTGGAGGAACGAGAATGTCGAGGATATTCTGAGGAGTCTAGAAAGGGGGTCTTTCTGGTCGAGGGTGCATTATCCCATGGACAACCCAATTAAAGAACCCAGCTTGGAACAATTGGTTCAATTCTTGCGGGTCAACGTCAAAATGGATAGAAAATATAGGCCTCTTATGCCCTCAATTCCAATTTCCCCTACCTCTATTATTCTGACCATTGATGCCTCTACTAAAAAATCCCATTATGTAGCAACAATTTTTCAGTAATGAAGATCTTAATAAACCATACATGAAACTTTGTTTATATGAATCAAAATTTATCTCTAAAATTGACACAAGATACATGCAAATGCATCCATAATACATCATTCATTAATTGTCAAGTGAACAGGGAAAGATAGGGTTCATGAGAAATATGGAGGGAGTGTAATTAGCGAAAAGTGGTATAATTATAGGGGATTAATAAACAAATAGTGTTCAACAATTAACAAAACAATTTAACTGTGTATGAAAATATCAAGAATATCAGTCATCAACCCTTGCTATGTTATCCTTCTTTCACTTCCACACAAAATTTTATTTTTAAATTTATATCAAAGAACATGGATGCAATAAGTGAAATCAGGATCATGGTGGGAGTGTAATTAGCGGAAAAATGATAGAATGATAGGGAATCAATATGGATATTGTTCAAGTGAAACAAATCAAAACATGCTACCTTAAATGCAATCAAAATTTATATTTGTCCATAATTTCGAATTTGAACCAGTAATTTGTTCTCAAAACAATAATCCAAACTGATGTCTTCTTTGAAAAATTGCTTGTTGGCCTCTGAATTATTTTACACAAAAAACTATTTGATGTCCTCGGAATTTTTTAACCACGGTGATCATTTTAACCATATAATCATTATATAACAGAAATGACGAACAATATCATAATCACTACAAGAACACAAAAATAGTCCTTGAGCCATGATTCATAGCATTAACTCCATTAGTAATCCTTTAAATCCAACAGGGTCACGCACAATGTTCCCAAACAACTCATATCCATCATTAATTTAACCATTGTTCAATGCAATTTATTCTAGGCATTATTACTCTAGTCGAGCCTCGGAAATTTCGAACAAAGGTGCCCCTTTTTTAACAATCAACATAATGATTGAACCAAAAATAACATTCACTATCTGGAACACAAGCTTGAATAGACTGTAACTTCAAATGAACAGGTGGGTACATATTTCTTTCCAGAATTTCCAAGCAAAGGACCAAACAAAATTATGCCCAAGTAACCGAGCAAGCATGGTGCTCTCATCAACTTCAAACTAGAGTAAATATGCTTTCAATGTAATGTTTAGGGCTCAATATAGTAAGTGGTAGATATAATGGGCAGTTTGACCAGAGATTTTGGTAGTTGAATGGCACCGACAACTCATTCCATAAGTTCCCTATCATAATTGATCATAGAAACAATAATTTGCAACATTTCTCTCAACTGCATGGGCTTCAAAACCAGACTGCAACTTCAAAAAAAAAAACCAAGTGAAGCCAGCACTTTCCTCAACACATCATAATGAGTGGCCAAATAAAAACCTGTGCCCAACCAAAAATCACGAATAGTGCTCCCATCAACATATGGGTAGCAATGTTCTCGTACTGTATAACATCTACCATGCAACAATGACAGTGAGGTTATAGCAAGAAAGACAACAACTGAGGGTTTTTCCAATACAAGGCACAAAATGTTCTAATATTTCATCATAGTTCACATAAGAACCCACAGGGTCGAAATATGGCATGGGTACACTAGCTACAGAGACCATTAATATCAATCTATAGGTGGGGTATTCACAAATCCCAGATTTTAGGTAGACTACGATAACCAATTTCAACAAAGAGGCCAAACCCAAAAACATAACTATGGCAATGCAGGCTAAAACACAACTCTTGCTCAGCATTTCCCTGTGAATAATTACACACAGCAAGGACCCGTGACCAACCTTTTAATTCCAACAGTCTCAGAATAACCACCACAGGAAACCAAAGATGCAACCATAAACACAACCTCCAAAACATCATAATAGCTTGAGAATCACACAGACTACGAGCAACCAGAGCCAACATTTGATTTAAGGGTAGAGAAATCCTCATGGATGGAAAAGTAAGAAAACATCATACCTATAAAAGATTGCGGGAGGAGAAAACCCAAGGCTGTATACTTCTTCCACAACCGGGCAAGGCGGAGCAGCAAAAACTACCAGATCCAAAAATGCAATAATGACTAGGGTGACAGGATTGAGGGGAGTTTGAGTGACGTGCATTTACTGCACATTGCTTCTTCCTTCAGATCCTCATTCAATTCTTAGTACGATCCAAGCCAACTCACCATAGTACTATATTCAAAACCATTATACAACCAAATATCAAACTTTCCATATTACTTTTGCAAAGTGTGTGATAGTCCAAAGTGTGCCACCCCCTTGCCAATATCAAATTTCTTAAAATGACAAATTACTAGGAACAAAACCCAATATGCAACTCAAACAATGCGCATAACCATAGTAGCAAGGTCTGATATCACCCAAACCTTTGCAATGAACAATACACAATATCAACATCAAAACTGGAGTATAATTCTTTAATCCAAAAAGGAATCATAATCATATTTCATGAGAGATCATCAAAACCATTTAGCTCCATGTTTTAATCACCCACCCACCAGATATCACGATAAAAATTTTAACCATGATTTGAAACAAATGAGTTGTAGAAAACTATGTTTCTATCGTCACATAGGAAAACAAATTATAAGTGTTGCTTCTCCATCATAGTGCCATAAGTTAACCAAGGGGGTCCCATCTACTAGTATATTATTAATATAGTTAAATAATAAATCTTGGCAATCATTTGCAAGCATAGTATTCATCGTTTCTCTTTCAAGCATCAACAAAGAGCACATAGTACAAGTATTTGCTCAAGGAAGCAACATGCATAGGTCCACAAACATCTGTATGTATCAAGTCCAAGATCCCCTTGGATCAATTGTCACTGCTCAGAAAGGACCCCTTGACATTCTTTCCAAGAGCACAACCTCTTCAAACACCATCATGCTCAATATGTATCTCTATAAGGTCTGTCACCATATTCCCTAGAGTAGGAAGGGCTCTATAATGTAAATGAGAAAGTCTCTTATGCCATAGCTCTCTCAAGCTGATAGTATCATGTAACAAGGCCCGGAATGGTAGGACAATCAATCTGTACAAACTTTTTTCTCGAACACCAATCACCCGAGCAAAATCCATGCTTGAGTTCTTGTGCCATGCAAGAAATTTTTCTTCAAAGAAAATAACCTTGTAGCCTTTGTCCTCTAAGGAAAAAACAGAGACAAGGCTCCTTTTCATCCCAGGTACACATATTACCCCACTTAATTGAAGTGGTATGTCAGAATCTAGTTGGAAATAAGAAGATCCAACTCCCTTCACAGTATATATGGCATTATCACCAAGTACAAAATGTAGATGAGACTCTTTCACTACAAGATCTGTAAGATGTTCTTCATATCTAGTCATGTGTCTGGAAGCACCATTGTCAATCAACCAAATATCACTATTAGAAGGAACCGTACCAAAAAGTGTTGAAATGAAGAAGAACACCTCATCCTTTACGCCGTCATCTCTCTGAGGTGGTTCTGAATCAACATCGGTAGTGGAGGCATGTTGTCTTCTTTTCTTCCTGGTAGGACAATTTCTCGCAATGTGTCCATACTTGTCACATTTGAAACATTGAATATTTGATATGTCTTTTCTTTTTTCATGACCTGGAGTTTTTGAAGTTTTCTTGTCATTGAATGCTTTGTTGAAACTTCTTCTTTTTCTTCTACCTTTCTCTGCATGAGAAGCAAGGGCTTGATTTTCATCATGATGGGAGTCTTGCACACCTCTGGCTGTAAGTCTGGTTTCCTCATGAGTGCAGTTTTCCCATAGACTATCAAACTAAGGTAAATATTCTCTTCCACTAATACTTTGTGTAACTTCCCCCGTCCACCCTCACTGGGGAAAATGCCACTACTCCAAAAATACAAAATTCTCTAATACCAATTTGTAATGTCCCCCGGCCACCCTCGGTCGGACCACACTACCTCAAACACACAGGGTCTTAAGCTATGTTATATATAATTAAAACTTTCCATGCCCAGACATAGACCTGCTAAGTTATGGCAGATAGAGCTCTTTGCAGAATAAATCACATATAAACTTAACATAAATAAACAGAGATAACATGAAACATACATGCAACGAAACACATGATATTATTATAAGAATCACATACATGCACTAAAATACATTATTTAACCATTAAGCACAAAATGATACTTATTTGTTAATTTTAATACACCAACTGCGTGTAGACCTTCCACAAACCTCCTATCCTTGGACCACGCTGCTCATCACTCTCAGCAGTGGGTTACCCCTGAGCTGGGATTAGACTCCACGGGGCAAGGGATTCCTAGGCTAGGCAAGGACACCAGGAAGTTGCACCAGTCTACGGGAAGTATTTCCTCCAAGGAGACACTTATTCCCACCGCTCACAGAGTCTCATTCCCCACATTCCTATCCCACCCCAAGATTATACACCTTCACTGTCACACAATCCATCGACTGATCCACCTCCCTTCTAGGGCTCCAACAATAGGCCGGACATGAATTCTCAAAGCTTTGTAGCTACTACTAGACTCCCTCCAGGAGAACTCACTTCCCCAACAACTCTCTCACTTGAAGAGAGTTTCTCACAGTCCTGACAACCTACTTCTTCAACCACGGGCCTGAAAACCCACCTCTTCAAACCACAAGAACAAACTGGGTTAGGCAAGGGGATGACTCAACAAATTATAGAGGTTCACAATGGTGGAAATGGATCTGAATGCGTGTTTTTTCATTGTGTGCGTGAACTGCACAAGGGATGGAAATAATCATGAAGATGAACACGTGGGGAAAATGGCCAGACAAACACAGGAAGCCCATAGGGTACAGGCTCAACAAGATATCAATTATGTCTTGTTGCAGAGGTTCGAGATGGTCGAGGGTTCAACAATGGAGTTCCAGGTATTCTTGCTTCCTCCTAGTTATGTGCGTGAGTGGAAGGAATGGAAAAAATATCCCTGAAATAGTCAAAATCCCCACATAAATTTGCATGTGCCTGAGATGACACACGACTCTCATGAAGCATGTTCCTCTCCATTTGAAATCCGTTCCCCTTCCCCAAAGGAACTTAGGATAACTTCATATCCTCCTTACAACATTTAGAAAAATAATATATATTATTCTCTGAGTTTTAAGTTCTTAATCTTAGCCTCTTTTCCAACCTCTCAACCCCCTCCCTTACCCAGCCTAGTGAAGCCTAGTCCCCCATACTCTGTCATCGTGGTCGTTCTACACACAGTGATGCTTTTATATTAACAAGTTGAATATTTACATATACAAAATAGGCTCTTGGCCTTAGCACCCTAGGATCTCTGGCCCAACTATCACATAAGCCTCCTATCTTATCATTACTTGGCTCACCATCCTATGAAACATGTTTACAATTCATGATAAAAAATTAGGGGCTAGACCTTGGGGTATTACAATCCCCTCCCCTTATTTTTTCACTATCATCAGTGCAATTCTTTTACACCATATCAATAAGATTTTCAAAATATTCAAAAAGATGTGGGTATTCTACCTGCATTGCCTCCTCATGCTTCCAGATAGCGTCCTCAAGACCGTAATAGGTCCATTAGACCTTTACAATACCTATGGCTCAATTCCGGAGTTGTTTGATTTTTCGGTCCAGAATGCGTACTAGATGCACTTAGATAGCACCTTCTTGCTCCACCTAAATCACATTCCAATCAATTACATGATTAACATCAGGTATACATTTATTGAGAAATGATACATGGAATACATTATGAACATACATAGATGCAGGAAATGCAATCATATAAGCTATTGTACCAATCCTCTCTAGGATTTCAAATGATCCACAATATCTAGCTGCCAACTTGGAAGAGCTTCCCAACTTCAGTGAACTTTTGGTGTCCTTAACCTTCAAGAATACATGCTCACCCACTTTAAACTCCCTGTGATTTCTTCCCTTGTCAGCATGGATTTTCTGCCTGTCTTGGGAAGCCTTTAAATTTTGCTTAATCCTCAAAATTTTCTCTTCCATTTATCTAATAAATTCTAGCCCAATCACTGCCCTATAAGCTAGATTGTTGCAACTTACATGAGTGTTGCACTTTTTTCCATAAAGTGCTTCAAATGGGCTCATCTTCAGAGATGCTTGGTACCCATTGTTGTAAGAAAACTCTACTAAGTGTAGATAGTCTTCCCACTTTGATGTTTTTTCCATTACATATATTATTAACATATCTTCTATTACTTGTTTTACCCTCTCTATCTTCCCATCAGACTCGAGATTACAGGTTATACTGAAGTTCAAATTGGTTTTGAACCCCTTGAATAATCCCTTCCAAAATTTTGAAGTGAATTTTGGGTCTCTATCAGACACAATTGTCTTGGGAATACCATGCAATCGGGCCACTTCCCTCATATATATATCAGCAACATTGATTGCTTTGTGAGTAGTTTTCAATGGAATAAAATGAGATGCCTTGGTAAGCTTGTCCACGACCACCATGATAGAATCGTGATGCGTGCTTGTCCTTGGGAGTTTGGTGATAAAATCCATTGTCACCAATTCCCACATCCACTCAAGAATGGGTAATGGTTGCAGCAACCCAATTGGGTGTCTATGCTCACCCTTGACTCTTTGACACTCCATACATCTGGTAATGTACTCAAAAATTTCTTTCTTCATACCTGGACATTAGTATTGGCTCCCCACTGTTGGCACTATTTTCTGATATCCTGGGTGTCCAACATAAGGGACATTATCCATCTCTTTCAAAATCATACTTTTAAATTCCAGAGAGTTGGGAATAAAAATTATGTCCCTGTATAGGATAATTCCATCATTTCGCAATTCAGAATTTTCAGCTTTCTGTTGCACTTTATCTTGTTTCAATTTTGTTACCATCTCCATGTACTGTAAATCTGCTTTTGCAATTTCAGAAATCTTATGTTTAAGATCTGTTTGGTACATGCTAATGGTTGCAACATGTAACTCATGCACTCTCTTGCTGAGTGCATCAACCACCTTTTTCTCCCTTCCTTTGATGTGCTTGATATCAAAGTCATACTCACAGAAGAATTCCAACCATCTTCTTTTCCTGGAATTTAAAGTTGGTTGATCAATCAAATACCTCATACCATTATGGTATATCCTAAGTTCAAATTTCTTTCCCGTGAGGTAGTGCCTCCACTTCTTTAAGGCATGTAGTATGGCTTCCAACTCCAAATTATGAGTGGCATAGAGCGTTTCATGCTCCTTAATCTTTCTGGATTCAAAACATACTACCAAACCCTTCTGACTGAGGACTCCACCAAATCCCTCTTTGTATGCATCTATGCAAACCATGAAGTCCTCATTAGGATATGCAATTCTCAGAATCAGAGCATTGGTTAACAAGTTCTTCAATTTCTGTAAGCTATTTTCACATTCTATTGTCCATTGAAACTTCACCATTTTCCTTTGTAAGGAAGTGATTGGGTGAGAAATCCTTGAAAACCCTGCAATGAATATTCTATAGTATCCATCTAGACCAATGAAGGATATGACTTCTTTCACATTTTGGGGTGTTGGACATCCTCTAATGGCCTCTATCTTTTCAAGATCCACTGCTATCCCTTCTTTGGATATGATATTCCCCAAATAATGAATTTGGTTCTGATAAAATGAGCACTTGCTCAATTTGGAATACGATTGGTGTTCTATTAACACTTGCAACACCATCTTCAAGTGATTTTCATGTTCTTATTATGTCTTGGATTATACAAGGATGTCATCCAAAAAGACAATGAAAAACTTGTCTAAGTACTCTGAGAAAACACCATTCATCAAACACATGAAAACATAAGGCGCATTTGATAACCCAAATGGCACCATTGTAAACTCATAGTGACCATACCTCCTTCTAAAGGCAATCTTTTTTATGTCTTCATATTTAATTCTTACATAATGGTATCCTGACCTGAGGTCAATATTTGAAAATATCCTTGCATTCTTCAATTGGTTGAAGAGATCATCAATCCTTGGCAAAGGATACTTATTCTTCACAATGACTTTATTTAACTACTTAAAATCAATACACAATCTCAAGGTCTCATCTTTCTTCTTCACAAATAACATTGGGGCACCCCAAGATGACACACTTGGGCATATGTACCCCTTCTTCAATAGCTCTTAAAGTTGCATTTGCAACTCCTTCGGCTCTAGAGTACTCATTTTGTAGGGAGTCTTTGACACTAGAGCTGCTCCAGGCATCAAATTTATAAAGAAATCAATATCTCTCTTTGTGGGTAGTCCTGGTATCTCCTTAAACACGTCCTCAAACTCTTTTAGGACTGATTGATCTTCTAGATTTGGCACCCTATCCTTAGGTGTTTCCTCCATATTAGTTGTATACACTTGGCGGCCCTTCCTATAATGCTTCTTCAATTGCATTGTTGATATTTCTCGGGCAATGACCACCATAGGAATTCCTTGGACTATTCTTGAGTTTTCTTCCTCATCTAGGAAAGTGAATGCCTTGTTACGGAAATCTAAGATGGCATTTTGTTGGTCCAACCAATCCATACCAATTAGACAGTCATATGAACCCAAAGGCAAGATGTTCAGATCTTCCTTGTTATTCATCCCATTCATTCCCAATGGACATGACTTAACCAACTCAACAACCTTTCTCTTGGCCCCCATAGCCCACTGTACCAACCAAGTTTTATCATGCTTGCATCTTGGAAATTGAAATATTTCCACTACCTTAGGATCTATATAGCTATGACTAGCTCCTAAATCAATTAAAATAGTAAGGGCATGGTTATTGATCATATCTTCTACTTCAATCATTTGTGATTGAAACTATTCTTGCTTATTGTCTAGGGTTGCATAGATCCTTGGCACACGTCTTCTCATGTCCTCCATTGTTTCTACTTGCTCGACATTGTGGACAACTCTCACTTTTTCATCTTTGTGAGGACGATCCATATACTTATGATCTCCTTTACAACCCCAACATTGCATCGGTGGTTTCCTTAACCTTTTCCCACATACCTCAACCATCTTGGGATCTCTAAGAGCTGGTTGTCCCTGAGGATTATTTCTAAAGAATGGAGGCTTGCTCCCCTTCTTCCTCAGATATTTGTTAAACTTCTTCTTGTCCTCCCAAGCCTTTTGGAAGGTAGGTTTTCCTTTTTGTTGATCATACAAGAACTTAGCTCTTCTTTTGGTTTCTTCCAAATTTTTAGGATCATCATACTGAATCTTGTCACTGATGAAGGATGGTAGTCCACTCAGATATCTCTAGATCTTAACTATCTCATCTTTGATGAAGGAGACATACTTCATCAGTTCCAGGAATCTCCTTTCATACTAATCAATGGTCATGCTTCTCAGCTTGAGTTCAAAGAACTCTTTCAACTTTTTATCATAATACCTCTTGGTCAAGTATTTCTTCTCAAAATACTTCTTGAATTCTTTCCACATCACATTTTTTTCTCTCTGAGGTGTTGTACTTGCACACGCTAATCCCACCACATGGATGCCTTTCCTTTCAGGTGATAGATGGAAATTATTCCCTCTGTATGAGAATAATAGTTATGAAATTGGAAGTACTTCCTCATTCCTAGCATCCATGTCTCAGCATCTTCATCCTTCTTGTGCTCTCCATCAAAAGTAGGAGGTTTGATCTTATTCATTTCTCCTTTCAACTCATCCACCCCAGACCTCCTATGCTTCCTGACAGGGGATGGACTTGAGCTATTGTGTGCTCTCCTACGGGAATTCTTTTGGGAGTGGTGGTGATGTCTTCTACCACTCCTTGATCTTTCTTTTTCCTCAGGGGTCTTGTGGCTTCTTGATTTTTTGGAGCCACTCTCCTTATCTAACTTCTTCTCAATTTTGTCTAGGATTTTCATTAACTTCATGTTGAAGTCTTCCTGCTACTCTTTGGCCTTCATAATCCTTTCATTATTATCTTTGTGGCTCTGGACATATGTCTTCAATTTTCTGATGGTCTCCACTAGATTGATGTCTTCATCCTTTCCTTCTCCACATCCATTGGAATTTGTTCCTTCAATTCCCAGATGGACATTCATTCCTCTAACCTCAACTTCCTGAATATAAGCCTCTTGTGCATCCTCCATCTCTCTGCACTCCAGGAATATTCTGTTATGTTTTGGAAGCAAAAAAATATGCAAAAGTGTGCAGCCAACAAAACTCTTGTCAGGCTAACTGTATGAACAAAACCATGAAAACATGTACAATTCTAGTTTATAAATTATCATAATTCCTTCTGTTGATTTTATGAGAAATTTTACTGTCCATGGACAATTTATGGGTGAAAAGTTATCCTCTATTTTCCTAGACCTTTCCATTTGAAATAATGTAACTGCAAAGAGTATTCTTATTATTATTGTTATATTATTCATAGGATCAATCCCCATTGTGGATTGATCATGTCAGTTATTGTATTAGGACCAAATCCCCTTTTGCGGATTGGTCAATAGACAATTGTAATAGGCAGAATAAGAAGTTGGCCCCAGTAGTTATTATTGAGACCCATAAATATAATAAAGGTGGGTTTACCCACCCAAAGTGAGAAGTCGGCCCTGCCAGTGAAGACACTTCACACGTGCCAAACTTGTATATAGAGAGAGAGGCTAGCGCCTCACTTTGACACACAACACACTTGCTCATTTCTAAGAGGCAAGTTGTGACTTACCAATTGGAGAGAGGGAGAAGAGTGGCGCATCTTTTGGAGAGGACTTTATGTATTGGTTTGAGTTATCTCTTGACATTTTATTGGTAATTTATGATAAGGAAGTTTTTGCTGGGTTTTCTTCCCTTGGAGAGTTTCCCAGGATAAATGTTGTGTCTCTTGTGAATGTGTATTTCTCAGTGATCTTGTTCTTATGTTACTCTTATCTATTGAAATGAAAAGAACTATAATAATGGCATAAAACATTAACATGGTATCAGAGCCAACCTGAAGGAAGCATATTTCGCAAGAGAAAAACGTCACTATTGCAGTACCTGCAAATTAGGGTTTTTCAAAAGTGAAGCTTTTTAGCTCCAAAACCACCTAGAAAGTTGCACCCTCCCCCAAGGATCATTTTTTCACCTTGAGCGCACTTTTTCAGTGGCTAGATCTCTCAAAAAGTGAAACCCTAGTTTCACAAAGTACCAGAAAACCAGAGTACCAGAAGTAACAGAAGTACCAGAGTACCAAAAGTACCAGAAAACCAGAAGCACCAATCTAGAAATCCGCAGATAAAGTTTTAGGGGGTAAAAGTTGGATTTTCAAAATTTCTACTGCACCAACTAACTCGCCTCAGCTTAGCGCATCTATCCCCTGGATCGGATTTTCAAAATTCGAAGTTTGAAAAATTAGGGTTTCCTCATAAAACCCTAAGTTGCAATTGCAGTTGCAGTCTTAGAACCAGCTGCAGTTGCAGTACCAATTGCAGTTGCAACCATAGAACTAGTTGCAATCACCCTTGAAATTTTCTTAAGAGTTGGCAATGATTATTGCTACTACCAGATGGAGCCACTACCTACAAATGCTATCAGAGGTATGTACTTACATATGTTTAATGGTTAAACCCTAAAGAGTATTTGCAGGAGAAGGGATCTCTTACCATAGATCCAGAAGGATCTCAAGATCCAACACATTCATAGGAATGATGCAACCCAGGTGTGATTATTCTGATATACATCTATTTGTCATTACATTATCAGTGTTACATGTTGAAGTTATGATCAAATTATTAGAAGAATTGAAAGTTGATCATAGAGCTTATCCTCTAACCTAACCTTTTGTCAAGATAGCGTATTGTCTTAGTACAAACGACAGGTTGAAGAAAGCACTTGTCACTTGAGTGAAGGAGACCTGGAAGAAAAGCAAGCACTCATTCTTGAGGACAAGGCTCTAGGTTTGATTAATCAAGATTCAAAGGTACACATGACAAGTTGATGACTATAGTTGAGACAACAGTCTTTGTAAAGTATTATACTTGATAGCATGTGAGCATATAAAGGTAAATACTTTGCCTGATACAACTAACACCTTCTCTAGGAGAAACCTTGTGTGTTAGTTCCAGGTTGCCATGGAAGAATGCTTGGTCACAACACTATGAGAGTGTTGACCTCATTTCGTATTGTATTCCTTACCTTTAATCTTTGCTTCAGATAAATCATAAATGATAGCTCTAAAGGAGCTACTGTGATGATTGTTCGCGATATTGCTTTATATTATCATAAGGATATTACTCTTGATTGTTGTTTTGTTGACCTTGCTCCAGGTCACATGAGGAAGCTATAGCAAATATTGCAGAAGGCAACATGCTAAAGAAGAGATCATAAATGAAGCAATCATCATTGGAAGAGAAGAAGGTGACTTGTATAAGCTAAAGGGTCACTCAGAAGTTTCCATGACCCACGCTATTGAAGAATCTATGTGAACTCTAGAAGATTATCTCACATCAACTACAAGGTGCTACCATACATATGCAAAGTGCTCACAAGTTTACCAGAACTCAAAGGTGACCATGAAGGTGTATGCAATGGATGTGCACAAGGGAAGAACATCAAGAACCTGTTTCCAAAGAGGGACAACAAGGCAGAAGGATTCCTAGAACTCATTCATTCAGATGTATGTGGCCCAATGCCATCATCCTCCATTAATGGGTATGTATATTATGTATCATTCATTAATGATTATTCTTGTAAAAGACCTGGATATATTTGAAGTGTTCAGCAAGAACAAGGAATTCAAAGCCTTGATAGAAAACCCTTCTGTAAGGAAGATTAAGACACTCGGGTCCGATAATGGAGGAGAATATACCTCAAAAGAGTTTGTGAACTTCTGCAAAGATGTTGGGATCAAGATCCCCAACAAAACTATGTAGCTGAACGGAAGAACATAACCATACTGGAAGCTGTGAAGACTATGATCCATGATCAAGATCTTCCTATGTGCTTATGGGCAGAAGCAGCAGTGACAGTTGTTTATGTGCATAACCGATTATCCCATAGCACACTTGGGCTCAAGACACTGGAAGAGATGTTCACTGGAAAGAAGCCAAAGGTAAGCCATCTCAAAACATTTAGCTATCCATTATTTATTCATATACCTAAAATAAATGATAAACAAGTTGGACCCTTCAGGAAAGAAGGGAATATTCGTGGGGTCTCCAAGGCCTTCAGAATCTACATGCCAGGTCACCGCCACATTGAGATCAACAGGGACGTGACCGTTGATGAAGAAGTAGCACTTAAGAAATCAAGAAGATGCCAGCTTAAAGAAGTATATGAAGAGGAACCCATAATTCCCAGGATTGTAGAATCTGTGAGGGAAGTTCCCAGAGCTGCAGAACCAGAGAGGGAAGTTGTAACTTCCCCTGATGAGGAGACTCTTGAAGACCGTGATATAACAGAAGTTCAAGAACCTCCTCAAATGACCTTCTCCCATAAAAGAAAGCCTGCTTGGGCAAGAGATATTATTCAAGATGGAGAGAAGTATGGTGTTCTAGAAGGAACCTCAAGATAGGTGAAAATACCAAATCCATTCTCCAGCTATACGGCTTTGATGTGTGATCTTATAGAAGAAGAGCCTACCTTCTCTAAAGAATCCATTCAGAGAAAAGAATGGGCAGATGCCATGACAGAGGAATACCAATCCATAATGAAGAACGAAGTATGGGAAATAGTTCCTAGATCAAAGAATAAAGATGGGGTATCCTACAGATGGCTCTTCAAAATAAAACATGCTGCTAATGGAAGTATTGAGAAGTATAAAGCAAGATTTGTCGCTCATGGCTTTTCCCAGAAGGAAGGCATTGACTATGAAGAGACATTCACTCATGTAGCCAGATACACTTCGATCAGGACCATCATAGCTCTTGTAGCTAAGATGAAGTGGAAGCTACACCAGATGGACGTGAAGACAGCTTTCCTAAATGGTGTCATCGAAGAGGAAGTGTATATAGAGCAACCTCAAGGATTTGAGGTAGAAGACAGGAAGTCTCATGTCTGCAGATTGAAGAAAGCCTCATACGGATTGAAGAAAGCTCCTAGAGCTTGGTATGGTCGTATAGACAGTTTCTTGACAAGCTTAGGCTTTACCAAGAGTAAAGCAGACTCAAATATCTACTTCAAAATTATGGATAATGAGCCAGTAATCTTACTACTATATGTGGATGACTTATTCTAAACTAGAGAAGAAAAATCTCATCGCTGAATGCAAAAAGGAGACTTGCCTTTGAATTTGAAATGAAAGACTTTGGTCTAATGCATTATTTCTTAGGTCTTGAGGTATGGTAGAGTTCAAAGAGGATCTTCCTTAACCAAGGGAAGTACACAGTCGAGATCTTAAAGAGATTCAACATGCTGGAATGCAAACCCATGAATACACCCATGGAAGCAAAGTTGAAGCTATTGGTCGATACTTCTTCAGATTTGATTGATGCCACACTGTACAGACAGATTATTGGATCACTGATGTACCTGACGAACACCAGACCAGACATTTGTTTTGCCATGAACACCTTGAGTCAGTTTCTAGTAGAGCCCAGACGTGTTCACCTAGTGGCTGCAAAACATTTGATGAGGTACCTTAAAGGTACAATAGATTATGGTCTCAGCTATGATGGAGATATAATTCCACATTGAGTGGATACACTAATTCAGATTGGGCAGGAAGAATTGCTGATAGAAAAAGAACTTCCAGATGTTGTTTCAGTTTGGGATCAGCCATGATTCTGTGGTAGAGTAGGAAGCAATCCAGTATTTCTCTCAAGCATAGTGGAAGCAGAGTACATTGTCGCTTGTTCTGCTAGTTGCAAAGCTATATGGCTTCGAAAGTTGTTGACCAGCCTATTTGACTTAGAGATGGAAGCAACCACGATCCTATGTGACAACCAGAGCTGCATAAAAATGACAGAGAATCATGTATTCCATGATAGGTCGAAGCACATAGAGATTCGATATCATTACATCCGTGACATGGTGCAGAGAGGAGCACTGAAGCTCCTGTATGTTAGCACGGATGAACAGGTTGTTGATGTGTTGACCAAACCTCTATCTCGTGTAAAGTTTGAAACACTTTCGAGATAATCTTGGTATAGTCTAAAAGGACCCTCCCTGAAAGGGGGAGTATATATTATTCCTTGCTTCTAACCTCGTTGTTAGACATAAAGCAAGATGATTCCTTGCTTATGACCTCGCTGTTAGACATAAAGCAAGATGATGTGTGATTCCTTGCTTTTGACCTCGCTGTTAGACGTAAAGCAAGATGATTCCTTGCTTCTGACCTTGTTGTTAGATGTAAAGCAAGATGATGTGTGATTCCTTGCTTCTGACCTCACTGTTAGACGTAAAGCAAGATGATTCCTTGCTTCTGACCTCGATGTTAGATGTAAAGCAAGATGATGTGTGATTCCTTGCTTCTGACCTCCTTGTTAGACATAAAGAAAGACTATTCCTTTCTTTTGACCTTGTTGTTAGACATAAAGCAAGATAATGATGTGTTCCTTGCTTCTGACCTAGTTGTTAGACGTAAAGCACGATGATTCCTTGCTTCTGACCTCGTTGTTAGACGTAAAGCAAGATGATGATGTGTTCCTTGCTTCTGACCTAGTTGTTAGACGTAAAGCAAGATGATTCCTTGCTTCTGACCTCATTGTTAGATGTAAAGCAAGATGATGATGTGTTCCTTTCTTATGACCTAGTTGTTAGACGTAAATCAAGATGATTCCTTGATTCTGACCCAGTTGTTAGACGTAAATCAAGATGATGTATACCTTGCTTCTGACCTAGTTGTTAGACGTAAAGCAAGATGTGATTGACACTGAGCTACCAACTTATCAGTTGTGACATTGAGCCAGTGTAGTATTGTGATGTGCCAGCCTAGTGTTGTGATGAGGTATCATTTTTTACTGATACATATTGATGCAGATGATGATGGCATTCTTTCAAGAATGATGATGTTGTCGATGAAGAAAAATTCTGATGACTCGTAGATATGTCAGCCAATGTTCCAAGATGATATTGACGATACTGTCCTCCTGATGCCACCGATGATGCAGACCTCTCTCGCCTAATGCTATTGAAGAATACCATTCTTGTTAAGGGGGAGTGTTGAAATAATGTAACTGCAAAGAGTATTCTTATTATTATTGTTATATTATTCATAGGATCAATCCCCATTGTGAATTGATCATGTCGGTTATTGTATTAGGACCAAATCCCCTTTTGCAGATTAGTCAATAGACAATTGTAATAGGCAGAATAAGAAGTCGGCCCCAGAAGTTATTATTGAGACCCAAAAATATAATAAAGGTGGGTTTACCCACCCAGAGTGAGAAGTCGGCCCTGCCAGTGAAGACACTTCACATGTGCCAGACTTGTATATATAGAGAGGCTAGCGCCTCACTTTGACACACAACACACTTGCTCATTTCTAAGAGGAAAGTTGTGACTTACCAGTTGCAGAGAGGGAGAAGAGTGGCGCATCTTTTGGAGAGGAATTTCTGTATTGGTTTGAGTTATATCTTGACATTATATTGGCAATTTATGATAAGGAAGTTTTTGTTGGGTTTCCTTCCCCTAGAGGGTTTCCCAGGATAAATGTTGTGTCTCTTGTGAATGTGTATTTCTCAGTTATCTTGTTCTTATGTTACTCTTATCTATTGAAATGCAAAGAACTATAATAATGACATAAAACATTAACATTTCCAATGACTACTCCCTTGCTCAATTATGAGTTTTGAGCAGGAAGTTATGACTATTTGAGAAATAACGCTTCCTGGAAGGTGATCTATGTTCAATTGTTCTTAATTCTTAGAGCCGAATTGGCCCTTGGATCCATGATAGATCCTCTCTTTAGCTTCACAACCTTTTCCTTACTTCCTTGGATGCAGGTTTGTTCAATCAAAGACCTCACAGGCTCCTTCTCTAATCCCTTCTCTATTTCAAAAAATATTTTGGGGCACTAGTTCCTTCTCAGCCCCCAAACACAAGTGATCATGTCTGTGACCCGGTGCTATCAAATAGTTCTTATCTAGAGCCTTAAGATCTTCGGGGCTATGGAACTTCAACTTCAGAAGCTCTTGTTAGTTCATTCCTCCTTTATCCCGAAAACCAAACCGACGAACCCTTGCATAGTACATATTCAGAGATTTGGGGCTCCGCTGCTTCGGAGCTTCACATAACTTACACCTTTTTTTCCCCTAAACACCCGGATTGATGAACTCTCAGAGTCTCATCAACATCCACTTACCAGTGTGCCACCTAACAGAGTTACATAGTGGACACATGGCAACGTCTAGTGTGTCCACGTCACCCTTGGTGACATCATCCCTCCATGTCACATCGGAACTTCAGGCTCTAGTGGATTCTCCTTCAGCACATCACAAAACCCCTAGACCTTCAAACTCCCAAACTTCAAAACCCTCCAGGGTCCACTTAGCTCTGTTGTCGTCAATCTCGGTGGTGACACATGGTCCCAGTGTCGAGAGACACATGTTGGGTCACTATTGGTTCTAAGAGCATGCGAAAAAGTACAAAACTCAATGATATGTGACATGCCTAAAGGAGGTCCACGTCATCCCCCTATGACATCATCATGCCGCGTCACTTCGAAACTTTGGGACTTCGAGACTTCAGAGGTTGAGAATTTCTTCCAACAATTTTCCCCGAACGTCGAACTCCTGAATTGTTTAACCTTCTGGGGCCCACAAAGTACAACTATCACCAATCAAAGTGGTGACATGTGGCCACACTGTCAAGTGACATGTGTCAGGTTCCAATAGGTCCTAAGGGCCTCTCAAAAGCATGAAAATGAGTGACATGTGGCAAACCTAGGCAGGTCCACGTCACCCCCAGGTGACATTACCGCCATGTCACTTTGACGCTCTGGGACTTCGGGGATCTTTTCCCCTTGCAACCACAAACCATTTCTTCCGGTGTGTCAAAACTCTGAACCTTCTTAATCTTTGGACACGTATCCTTTGGAATAGATGGTTTGTATTGATTCCAGAATTTGGGACTTTGACAGTCTTCTTCGCTTATAATTTTAAAATGACCAGAGGGGCAAAGTCCAAAGGACTTTGGTGCTTATCTTCCATGCATCTTCTCTGGATCTAACGGATGTGAGGGGTTTTTCCCTTCCCTAACTATTCCAGCGGCTCAAGTTTGACTTTGTGGCCCAATACCACACCTATTGTGGTTTATCAAACCGTTATTCCTCCTGAGCTTTCTAATACCTCCCAGGAGCTCTCTCAACGCCCTCTTGGCACTTTGTATATCAATTTTGTCCCTTCGAACAACATTTCCTCTGGAATTTCTTCTATAACCACTCATATGGCCCATCTAGGCTCAGTGTTGAAACCTTGGCTCTGATACCAATTTGTAACATTCCCCAGCCATTGTTGTCGGGGACAATGCCACTACTCCAAAATCCAAACTTCTCTGATACCAATTTGTAATGTCCCTTGGGCACCCTCGGTCTGACCACGCTACCTCAGACACACAGGGTATCAATCTCTGTTATAGATAATTAAAATTGTCCATACCTAGACATAGACCTGTTGGGCTATGGAAGATAGATCTCTTTGCATAATAAATCACATATAAACTTAACATAAATAAACAGAGATAACAGGAAACATACATGCAACGAAACACATGATATTACTATAAGAATCAAAGACATGCACTAAAATACATTATTTAACCATTAAGCACATAATTATACTTATCTATTAATTGTAGTGCACGAACTGCGTGTAGACCTTCCACGAACCTCCCAACCTTAGACCACATTTCTCATCACTCTCAGCAGTGGGTCACCCCCGAGCTGGGATTAGACTCCACGGGGTAAGGGATTCCTAGGTTCTGCAAGGACAACATGAAGTTGCACCATTCTACGGGAAGGATTTCCTCCAAGGAGGCACTTACACCCACCACTCACAGACTCTCATTCCCCACATGCATGTCCACCCTAGGAGTATACACCTTCACTGACACATAGTCCATCGACTGCTCCACCTCCCTTCTACGGATTCAACAACAGGTCAGACATGAATTCTCAGAGATCTGTAGCTGCTACTAGACTCCCTCTAGGAGAAATCACTTCCCCAACAAATCTCTCACCTGAAGAGAGTTTCTCACAGGCCTGACAACCTATTTCTTCAACCATGATCCTAACAACCCGCCTCTTCAAACCACAACAACAAATCAGTGAAGGCAAGGGGACGACTCAGCAAATTACAGAGATTCACAATGGCAGAAATGGCTCCGATTTCATGCTTGTTCATTGTGTGCATGAACTTTACAAGGGATGGCAATAATATTGAGGATGAAATCATGGGGAAAATGGCCAGACAAACACAGGAAACCCACAAGGTACAAGCTCAACAATATATAAGTTCGGGCTCATTGAAGAGGTTTGGGATGGTCGAGGGTTCAACAATGGAGTTCCAGGTTTTCCTTCTTCCTCCTAGTTGTGTGTGTGAGTGGAAGGAATGGAAAAAATATCCCTGAAATAGTCAAAATCCCCACATAAATTTGCATGTGCTTGAGATAACACATGGTGCTCATGAAGTGTGTTCCTCTCCATTTGGAAGTCATTCCCCTTCCCCAAAGGAACTTAGGATAAATTCATATCCTCCTTACAACATTTAGAATAATCATATATATTATTCTATGATTTTTAATATCTTAAGCTTAGCCCCTTTTCCAACCTCTCAGCCCCCTCCCTTACCCAGCCTAGTGAAGCCTAGTCCCCCATACTCTTCCATCGTGGTCATTCTACACGCAACAATGCTTTTATATTAATGAGTTGAATATTGACATATACAAAACAGGCTCTTGGCCTTAGCATCCCAGGCTCTCTGACCCAACTATCACATAAGCCTCATAGCTTATCATTAATTGGCTCACCAGCCTATGAATAATGTTTACAATTCATGATTAAAAATTAGGGGCTCGACATTGGGGTATTACACTTTGTATGAATGGATCCCAATGGATTGGAAGATCATTTAGAGTAATCATGACAATTTATTTGTCTGTTATGGTTTCTCCAATGGCACCTAACTGATCTTTGATCTATGAAATCGTCATGAAGAAGGTAGAAATGGTGTCATCTTTCGTCATCTTGAGATTTTGAAGTTGGTGTTTGAATGTAAGAGCTCTGTTACTGTTGTTTCTCTCAAAAATCCTCTTCAACACATCATACATTAGATAAGATGTCTTCAAGGTAGATATGCAATGTAGTAGATGATCTCTTACTGAGTAGATAATTATCTTCCTAGATTTGACATCATATGTCTTCCACTCAGCCTTTTCTTCATTGGTAGTTGTTGCTGGTAGATTTCCTTATATCAAACTCAATAGGTCACTCTCTTGTAGAGTGATGTGTAACATTGACTTCCAAGAGCTGAAGTTGCTTGATCCATCAACCTTATCTTCCACCAAATTTATGTTCCTCGTGGCTTGCAGATTCTTAACAAACCCTAACGGCTAGGAACCCTCTCCATAGAAAATCCTAGCACACACAAGAGGGTGCTCTATAACCAATAAAGATAGTGCATAGAAAAGAGCGTGCACCAAATTTCAGCTCACCAAGTTAAGCATTGAGTGAATGAGATATGATCCACAATGGGGGTGTATCTCTCTAATAAACACATGTCCTAACTCATCAAATAGATGTGTCTATTGGCACAATAGGGTCGACTTGTATAACTCAATAATATAATTAATATTTCACATAATATTAATTATCTTTACATAGTAGGGCTGACTTGTACCCTTCACAATACAAATTAGGGTTTCACAATTGTCTTACTCTTTGACAATATAGCAAGGGGTATCACACAAATCCTCTAGTTCTCTTCCTATAGGGACAAGTCCAAATGTGCTCAACCACAAGGGTCACCACTCTCAACAAATCAACTCAACTAAATCCATAGGAGTACAAACTGGAGAGCCATCTCAAGTCAACTCAACTAAGTCCATAGGAGTACAATAAGACACCATCTCAAGTCATCTCAACTCAGTCTAGAGGAGCACGACAAGAGACCAAGGTCCAACACAAGTCATCTCAACTCGGTCAAGAGGAGTACGACTCACCTATCACATAGGCTTTCTCATGGATCATCTATGTTAGATTTTAAGATATTATTAGGTTTCTTTTAAATTTACTAGATAAGCATAGCATAGATAGGATCACTTAGAGAAACATAATCACAAGAGACACATCATTTATCCTGGGAAACCCTCATGGGGGAGAAAACCCAGCAAAAACTTCCTTAATATAGATAGTCAATACAATGCCAAGATAATAAACCAAACACTATAGAAATTCCTCTCCCAAGTAATGCACCTCTCTCTCTTCCTTCTTCTCCAATTGCAGCTCCAAACTTGTGCTCTGGATGATCGAATGAGTGAGTGAACAAATGAGGCATTGGCCTCCTTTATTTATACAATCTGGTAGGTGCTGAAAGGAAGTGTCTTTGCACTGGCAGGGCCGACTTCTCTTTCTGGGTGGTTAGAACCACCTTAATTTATTCTGGGGGCGGACTTCTCATTTTGCATATTACAATTAGGGTTTGACCAATCCGCAAAAGGGGATTTGTTCATTTACAATGCCCGACATGATCAATCCACAAAAGTGGATTGATCTAATGAATAATACATCAATAATAAATAGAATACTCTTTGCAGTTACAATATTTCAACACTCCCCCTTATCAGGAAGGGTATTCTACAACAACATCAGGCGAGAGAGAGATGACAACATCATCAACAACATATGGAACACTAACTGACATATCTATAAATCATCGGAATTTTTTCTCATCATCAATAGCAGTAGCAACACAACACAAAGGCTAGAGCATCATCAACATCAGCACTAGGTTGAGAGTCTTCAACACGAAGTTGGCATCACAACACGAAGATGGCATGACAGTACGAGACTGACAACACAACATCATCAGCACGAAGTTGGCATCACGGCATGAGGCTGGAAACACGTCATCACGGCATGAGGCTGGAAACACATCATCACAGCAAGAGGATGGAAACACATCATCTCAGCACAAGGCTGGAAACACATCATCATAGCACGAGGCTGGAAAAACATCATCACAACACAAGGCTGGAAACACATCATCACAGCACGAGGTTGGCATATCATCATCACAGCACAAGGCTCGCACATCATCATCAACATGAGGGTGGAATCACAACACTAGGCTAGAAACACAACACTACTCCCCCTTTTGAGGGAGGTCCTTACGGACTACACCAAGATTATCTCGGAAGTGCTCAAACTTTACATGAGATAGAGGCTTGGTCAACACATCAACAAATTGTTCATCTATTCTAACATACTGGAGCTTTATGGCTCCCCTCTGCACCATATCACGGATGTAATGATATCGAATCTCTATGTGTTTTATCTTAAGGTTTAAGCTATTATTAGATTTATTTTCATTTCACTAGATAACAATAGCATAAGATAGGATCACTGAGAAATACACAATCACAAGAGACACATCATTTATCCTAGGAAACCCTCATGGGGGAGAAAACCCAACAAAACTTCCTTATTATAGATAGCCAATACAATG
>ML808361.1:191544-204381 GCA_009831015.1 Picea engelmannii | reverse complement strand
TCTCTCTCTCTCTCTCTCTCTCTCTTCTCCAACTACAGCTCCGAAACTTTCTCCTCAATGAACAAGTGAGTGTGTGTCTAAATGAGGTGCTAGCCTCCTTATTTATACAACTCTGGCATGTGTGGACGTGTCTTTTCACTGGCAGGGCCGACTTCTCAATCTGGGTGCTTAAAACCACCTTTAATATATTATGGTGCCTCTTTAATATATTATGGGCCGACTTCTTATTCTTCCTATTACGATTATGTTTCGACCAATCCACAAAAGGGGATTTGGTCTTTTACAATAGCCGTCGTGATCAATCCGCAATAGGGGATTGATCTAATGAATAATACAACAATAATAATTAGAATACAATTTGTAGTTACATTATTTCAACACTCCCCCTTAACAAGAAGGGTATTCTATAACAACACCAGGCGAGAGAGAGGACAACATCATCAACAACATCAGGTGGGTGAGAGGACATCATCATCAATATCATCTTGGAACAATGACTGACGTATCTATAAATCATCGGAATTATTTCTAATCATCAACACAGCACGGAGGCTGGAGCATCATCAACATAGCATGGAGATAGAGTAGCAACATCATCTTCATCGGTATGAAGCTAAGGTAACATCATCATCATCTTCAACATTAAAGATGAAATGATATCATCATCATCATCTTCAGCAAGGACTCAGGAGCTGAAGTAGCATCATCATCATCATCTTCAGCAAGAACTCAAGAGATGAAGTGGCATCATCATCATCATCTTCAGCAAGAGGCTGAAGTAGCATCATCATCATCAACTACATCGACATGTATTAGTATAACACTAATACATCCTCATCATCAATAACAACACAAGGTTGATACAACATCAAAAGAAACAATATCACAGCACAAAGGCTGGCAACACATCATCACAACAATTAAGCTGGCACATCATCACAACAATTAAGCTTGCACACCACACAACAATTAAGCTGCAAAACACCACAATAATTAAGCTATAATCACAACACAACAATTAAGCTGGAATCACAATACTAGACTGGCTTTTCGTCATATCCATTAAGCTGGAAGCACAATACTCGGATTGCTTTTCATCACAACAATTAAGCTGGAAGCATGGTACTCGACTTGCTTTTCATCACAACAATTAAGATGGAAGTACGGTACTAGACTGGCTTTATGTCAAAACAATTAAGCTGGAAGCACAGTACTAGGCATATCTCAACACAACAACTAGACTGGATTTATGTCACAGCAATTAAGATGGAAGCACAATACTAGGCATATCTCAACACAACAACTAGACTGGATTTATGTCACAGCAATTAAGCTGGAAGCACAGTACTAGGCATATCTCAACACAACAACTAGACTGGCTTTACATCACAACAATTAAGCTAGAAGCACAATACTAGGCATATCTCAACACAACAAATAGACTAGATTTACGTCACAACAATTAAGTTGGAAGCACAATACAATATATATCTCAACACAACACTACTCCCCCTTTCGAGGGAGGTCCTTTCGGACTATACCAAGCTTATCTCGAAAGTGCTCAAACTTTACACGAGATAGAGGCTTGGTCAACACATCAACAACCTGTGCTTCGACTTGTCATGAACCATGTAACAGATGTAATGATATCAGATCTCTATGTGCTTCGACTTGTCATGAAATACAAGATTCTTTGTCATCTTTATGCAGTTCAGGTTGTCACATAGGATCATGGTTGCTTCCATCTCTATGTCAAATGGATCAGTCAACAACTTTCGAAGCCATATAGCTTCACAGCTGGCAGAACATGCAGCAATGTATTCTTCTTCCGATGTACTAAGAGAAATGATGGATTTATTCATACTCTTCCATGAGATCATGGCTAATCCCAAACTAAAACAACATCCTGAAGTGCTCTTCCCATCAGAGACACTTCCAGCCCAATCTGAATTAGTGTATCCACTCAATGTGAAATCATGATCTCCATTATAACTGAGACCAAAATCTAATGTACCTTTAGGGTACCTCATCACATGTTTTGCAGCAACTAGGTGAACATGTCTGGGTTCTACCAAAACTTGACTCAAGGTGTTCACGAAAAAACAAATATTTGGTTTGGTGTTCATCGGGTACATTAGCGATCCAATGATTTGTCTATACAGTGTGGCATCAATCAATTATGACGAAGTGTCGACTAGTAGCTTCAACTTCATTTCCATGGGTGTATTCATGGACTTGCACTCTAACATGATGAATCTCTGCAGGATTTTGACTGCATACTTCCCTTGGTTAAGGAAAATCCTCTTTGGACTCTGCCATACCTCAAGACCTAAGAAATAATGCATTAGGACAAGGTATTTCATCTCAAATTCTAAAGCGAGCTTCTTCTTACATTCGGTGATGAGATTTTCTTCTACAGTTAAGAATACATCATCCACATACAAAAAAAATATTATTGGTTGGTCGTTCATAACCTTGAAGTAGAGGTTAGAATCTGCTTTACTCTTGGTAAAGACTAAGCTCCTTAGAAAATTGTCTATCCCACCGTACCAAGCTCTAGGAGATTGCTTCAATCTGTACAGAGCCTTCTTCAACTTGCAGACATGAGACTTCTTGTCTTCAACTTCAAATCCTTGAGGTTTCTCTATATACACTTCTTCTTTGATGACACTTCTTCAACAACATGTTTTATCTTGAAGAGCCATTGGAAGATACCACATCCTTTCTCTTCAATCTGGGAACTATTTCCCATACATCGTTCTTTATTATGGATTGGTATTCTTCTGTCATGGAATCTTCCCATTCTTTCTTCTGAATGGCTTCATCAAAGCAGATCACACATCAAATCCATATATTTGGAGAATGGCTTAGGTCTCTTCACCTGTCTCGTGGTTCCTTCGAGAACACCATACTTCTCTCCATCTTGAATATGCTCCCTATCCCAAGCATGCTTTCTCTTATTGGAGATCGTCATTTGAGGAGGTTCTTGAAATTATACTATGTCATGATCTTCTAGAATTTCCTCATCAGGGGAAGTTACGACTTCCCTTACTGGTTCTGCAATTTTGGGAACCTCACTCACTGATTTTGTAGTTCTAGGAGCAACAAGTTCCTCTTCATATACTTCTTCAAGCTGACATCTTATTGATTTCTTGAGCGTTGCATCTTCATCAAAGGTCGCATCCCTACTGATCTCTTACAGGGTATACTTGGTGTTGCATACCAAGTCTAAATATGAAATATTGAGTTAGGCTTCCAACGAGGTCTGCTTCCCATTCTAATGTTCGGTCATCTTTGGAGCCTTCTGCTTCTTTCAATCAATCTTCATATAAGATACTCTGAATCTCAAGAGATAGATTCTTATTCATATTCTTTGGTGCATGAGTGTATGTGGTCATGTACATAGTCTGCTTCATGTCTCATATAATATGTTGCCTTCTGCAACCTTCACTATATCTTTCTCAGGGTTATCACCTGTGACCTGAAACAAGGTCAACAAAACAACAGGCTAGAATAATATCCTTTTGATAATAATAGATAAATAAATAGCACGAATAATCATCATAGTAGCTCCTTTAGAGATATCATCTGTGGATTGTCTGAAGCAACGATCAAAAATAAGAGATATACTACGAAATGAGGTCAACACTCTTATAGTGTGATTGAACATTCCTCCATGGCAACCTAGAACTAACACATGAGGTTTCTCCTAGAGGAGGTGTTAGTTGTATCAGGAAAATGATTACATTAAGTATTTACCTCTATATACTCACATGCTACCAAGTATAATACTTTACAAAGACTTATATCTCAACTATAGTGGTTACTTGTAAAGGGGTAGTCATCAATTTGTCATGTGTACCTTTGAATCTTATCAACTTGATTAATCAAACCTGGAGCCTTGTCCTCAAGAATGAGTGTGCTTGTTTTTCTTCCAAGTCTCCTTCACTCAAGACAATGCGTGTTTTCTTCAACCTGTTTTATGTACTAAGACAATATGTTATTTTGCCAGAAGGTTGGGTTAGAGGATAAACTCTATGATCTCAACTTTTAATCTATCTAATACCTTGACTCGGATTTTGACCAAAGGTTAGAATGATGGTCATAGCTACAACATGCAACACTAATCAAAATAATGTCATAACAAATAGATGCATATCAGAATAATCACACCTGGGTTGCATAATTCCTTTGAATGTGTTGAATCTTGAGATCCTTCTAGATCTATGGAAAGAGATCCCTTCTCCTGCAAATACCCTTTAAAGCTTAACCATTTAAACATGTGTGAGTACATACCTCTGACGAAATTTGCAAGTAGAGGCACAATCTAGTAGCAGCGATAATGATCACCAACTCTTAAGAACTTCAAGGGTGACTGCAACTGCAAATGATACTGGAACTGCAATTGAAACTGCAACTGGTTCTGAGACTACAACTGCAACTACAACTTAGGGTTTTATGAGAAAACCCTAATTTTTTAAACTTCAAATTTTGAAATTCTGATCCAGGGGATAGATGCGCTGAGCTGAGGCGAGTAAGCTGGTGCAATCAGATTTATGAAAATCCAACTTTTACCCCCTCAAATTTGAGTGATCTCTTAGAGAAGGATCCTACCTGCTTTGAAGAAGCCATTCAGAAGAGAGAATGGGCATATTCCATGATAGAAGAATACCAGTCTATCATAAATAATGATGTATGAGAAATAGGTCCCAGACCAAAGAGCAAGGATGTGGTATCTTCCAAATGGATTTTCAAAATAAAACATGTTGTTGATGGAAGTATTGAGAAATATAAAGCAAGGTTTGTTGATCATGGATTTTCTCAAAAGGAAGGCATTGATTATGAAGAGACGTTTTCTCCTATATCCATATACACTTCAATCAGAACCATCATAGCCCTTGTAGCTAAGATGAAGTGGAATTTGCACCAAATGGACATGAAAACTACCTTCTTGAATGGTGTCATTGAAGAAGAAGTGTATATAGAACAACCTTAAGGATTTGAAGTTGAAGACAAGAAGACTCATTTCTGCAAGTTGAAGAAGGCTCTATATGGATTAAAGCAAGCTCCTAGAGCTTGGTATGGAAGGATTGACAATTTTCTGACGAGCTTGGAATTTACCAAGAGTAAAGTTGATTCTAACCTTTATTTCAAGGTTATGAATGATGAGCCTATTATATTGTTGATGTATTTGTATGACTTATTATTAACTAGAGAAGTAAAGATCATCATTGAATGTAAGAAGAAGCTCAATGCAGAATTTGAGATGCAAGACCTTGGCCTAATGCACTATTTCTTAGGTCTTGAGGTATGGTAGATCCCAGAGAGGACATTACTTAAGCAAGGGAAGTATGCAATTGAAATCCTAAAGAGATTTGATATGTTGGAGTGCAAGTCCATGAATACACCCATGGAAACAAAGTTGAAGCTCTTGGTTGACACTTCATCAGAATTAATTGATGCTACGTTGTACAAACATATCATTGGATAGCTGATGTATATAATGAACACAAGGACATATACATGTTTTGTTGTGAACACCTTGAGTCAGGTTCTGGTAGAAACTAGACATGTTCACCTGATTGCTGCAAAACATGTGATGAGGTACCTTAAGGGTACAATAGAGTGTGGTCTCAGTTATGATGGAGATGATGACTTCAGATTGAGTGGCTATATTGATTCAGATTGGGCTAGAAGTGTCTCTGACAGAATGAGCACCTCAGGATGTTGTTTCAGTCTGGGGTCAGCCATGATCTCATGGCAGAGTAGGAAGCAATCAAACATTGCTCTCATCACGGTAGAAGCAGAATACATTGTTGCATGTTATGCCAATTGTGAAGCCATATGGATTTGGAAGTTGTTGACAGGTCTATTCGATCTAGATATGGAAGCAACCATGATCCTATGTGATAACCAAATATGCATAAAGATGACAGAGAACCCAATGTTCCATGACAAGTCAAAATGTTGAAATAATGTAACTACAAAGTGTATTCTAATTAATATTTTTGTATTATTCATTAGATCAATCCCCTATTGTGGATTGATCATGTCATCTATTGTAAAATACCAAATCCCCTTTTGTGGATTGGTCAAAACATAATTGTAATAGGCAGAATAAGAAGTCAACCCCATAATATATTAAAGAGGCCCCATAATATATTAAAGGTGGTTTTAAGCACCCAGATTGAGAAGTCGGCCCTGCCAGTGAAAATACACCTCCACACGTGCCAAAGTTGTATAAATAAGGAGGCTAGTGCCTCATTTAGACACACACTCACTTGTTCATTGAGGAACAAGTTTTAGAGCTGCAGAGAGAGAGAGAGAGGTGCATTCTTGGGAGAGGACTTTCTATATTTGTTTGAGTTATCTCTTGGCATTGTATTGGTGTAAGATCCTTTACTAAACTTCAAAGTTAAATGGTAAATTTTAATCTAAATTACATTTCTGTTCAGAAAGAATCCTTATGAAAAAGTTTATGTCGTAACATCTAATTTCTATTTATTTTTTGCATTACAACAGATTTATATAATTTACTTAAGTTTAAGTTCTAGAAATTAATCAGTTTAGACAACAAATTCTAAAATTATATAGTCCACAATAATCATAAATAATCATAAATAGACTACACAACATATTACAGATTTTCCATACATAAATTCATATCATAACTTTCATCTTTAACAAAATTAATACTGGAAAACTACCTCTTGAAGGAGAAGTATGTCCTTTCCTTTCTTGTTATTGCAGACTGCTTGAAATTTCCCAAAACTGAACCTTTTCCTCCCAGCCAGCTAGGAACAGAGCCTCTCTGGTTCCCTAGCTCCAGGATTTCGTAAGGATTCATGGCCCCCGAGCCCAAAACTCCCAACAACAGGTGTCCCTTGTCTTAGTTCACCAAACTCCAACAAGTCCCTCAAGCAAAAACTAGTACCATCCTCCAACAAGCTACTCCAGCCCCCCCCAAAACAACAATATAGTCCTCTCCTCTCCAAATGATGTTGTCCCCTCCCAAAATCCAAAAGTCCCCTCTCGAGTGTTTTTCCCTTCTCTTATCCTTCTTTCCCCCTTCTCTCATTCACCGCCTTCTCCCTTTCATTAAGACTCACCCACCTTATCTCTCCATTAAATGTCATCTACCTTATCCCCTTTCTCTTTAATGGTTCCATTATCTGATACATTAAGTCCCCATTAAATAAATTAATAATTTATTAAACTCAAATTCATTAACCAAATATTAAATCATGAAATTAATTAATTAAACTAATATACATTAAACAAATATTAAATGAAGACAATTAATTAAATAATTAACTAATATACATTAAACAATTATTTAAATCATGACAATTGATTAATTACTTAGGGTTGTTACATACACCCACCCTTCAGGAAACTTCGTCTCGAAGTTAAAGTATTTTATGATACAAGGGAAAGACACATGGTTCACATATTCATATCAAATAACCGACATTATTAGTAAGTAAGCCAAGAAACTCATACATACTAGTGTACATGTACAAGAAATGCATGTGTAGCTAGTACATACAAGTCTCGTGCATGTACTAATAAAAATAACTATCACTCTTATAGTAATTTATGTATACATCCAATCCAATCAACAAGACTATTCATTTTATAAAATATAATAAACCAATGAAATGTTTGTGAATTCCCTTAATTACAATAATCTAGCTCAACAATTTTATTTAGACAATTGTAGTTTAGTTAAGTAATTATGAATATATATATATATATACACATTTTCTTTTCAGAAGGAAAAACAATAAATTCCACCATAAGGCAAATGTCCATATGCTCTCAACTATTTCTACTCATTCTTTCTCCCTAACTTACTTCCATATTTCATTCCTATCCTTCCTCTGTTGGACTATCTTGGAGCGTCAACTATATTGACATAACTCCAAATAGAACTCGTAAACGGAAGTGTCACTATCTTGACCAAGCTTCCCCAGCAGGCAACTGACAGTCATCATCACACGTCTAGGGGAGAGTGAGCTAACACCGTCCTCCCATGACTCCAGGTTTCAGAGGATACATGGTGGGAAATTCCTCCACCCCTCCTAACAGGACTAGGGTCCACACCCTATAATGGAATATACAGTGGCACCATGTGGTTGGGAGTTTTCTCATCGTTTGTTCAATTTTGGGCAGTCTCACCACCTGCAATCTTGCACTGGTCTACATATCATAGAAATGCATCCAAATCACTATAATTTCACATACAAAGATTCATACCATATTGTTTCTCAGACAGTGGTCATGACATCCACATTCATTATCATTGTCCTTTGGCTATTTCATAGCCCAATGACCTGGAGATTAGTCTGTAACACAACTCATACATATCTATGCATTATCATCATGTAATTGCATACAACCATAATTTCAATTCGGTATCCACGTACCAACAATTTTAACATCAAAGTTTTCAAGTTAGAAATAGATCTCTTAATATCCCCATAATTCAATTAATGTTACCCATTCATAGAATTATCATTTACATAATAGATTGCATCATATCCATCATCATTCAAATAGCATTTAAAATTTCATAGGATTCACATGCATATAGTATATCGCAGCATATCCATCATCATCAATAACATTTAAACATTCATATAATTTACATTCACATAGGAGATCGCATCATATCCATCATCATTCAAATAACATTTAAACATTCATACAGGTTTCTACATCTTAAAATTTCAAGTGTATCATTAATAGTTTCACTGTGAATAGAAAATAAAGGTGATTAGGCCTCAGGTAATCCTAGTTGTCTAAGTCAAAAGGTGGTGTTACATACACCCAACCTTCGATAAACATATTCTCGAGGTGGTAAAAAAAGTGAGGGATAATCTTGTCGTAATGTCTCAGCATCATCCCAAGTAGCAGATCCTAGACTATACTTGTCCCACTGGACCTTAACTTGGTCTACCAGATGGTTCCTGAGTTGTTGAACTCTACGGTCCAATATGTGTAACGGTTCTACCATGAGGGTTCCTGCCTCCAATACCTGCAATTCCTTCCAATTTAGTTTATGTGATTCATCAGCAACATAATGGGGTAGAACAGATACATGAAAAACATTATGAGTTTTATGCAAGTGGAGTGGTAGTACGAGACGATAGGTAACGAGTCCAATTTTCTCTTGGATTCTGAACGGTCCTATAAATCGAGGTGACAACTTTGTTCCCTTTCCGAACCATATGATACTCTTATTAGGCCTGATACGATTGAAAACATGATCTCCCACTTTATAACTTCGGTCAGTCTTGTGTGCATCCACATAACTTTTCTGTCTATCATGTGCTTCCTTTAGTCTCTGCCTAATCTGAATCACCTATTCCTCCATATCTTGTATCAACTCTGGTCCAACTATTACTCGATCTTCTAACCTCTCCCAACTCAATGGTGTTTTGCATGGCCTTCCATACATAGCTTCGTAGGGTGGCATTTCAATGGAGCTATGAAAAATGTTATTGTAGGTGAACTCTACCAAAGGTAGGTACTTCTCCCAATGGGTTTGATTATCCATAACATACATCCTAAGCATGTCTTCCATAACCTGATTTACTCTCTCAGTTTTCCCATATGTTTTAGGATAATAAGTTGTGCTTAAGTTCAACTAAGTCCCCAACGTTGACTGCAAACTTGTCCAAAATCTAGAAGTGAATATGGAGTCCCTATTTGAAATGATCTTCTTGGGTATCCCGTGCAAACGGATGACCTCACTTACAAACACACGTGCCACATCAGTGACATCGTAAGTGTCTCTAACTAGAATAAAATGAGCACTCTTGGTTAACTTATCAACTATTATAAGAATGGAATTATGTCTATGAGATGTGAGCGGAAACCCCACAGCAAAATCCATACAAATGACTTCCCAATTGGACATATGAACATCATGTGGTTGTAGGAGACTTGTCGGGTGATGGTGGTTGGCTTTCACTTGTTGACACTCTAGGCACTTGGTGACGAAATGGACTACATCGCGCTTCATGCCTACCCAGAAGAAGAGCTTCCTCATGTCTGCATACATTTTCTTCGCACCCGGATGCACACAATAAAGTGCTCTATGGGCTTCCTTCAGTATGATGCTTCGAATATCCCCACCTTCGAGGATGTACATCCTTCCTCGATATCTCAATAGTCCATCTACTTCTAGACTATATCCTTCATACTTTGGATCTAATTGCCTCCCACTATGGAGGTTTGAGGTAATCTTTAAATACCAACTATCTCCAAGGAGTTGCGTCAACACACATTCCCTCATATTGACTTTTAAGGGTACCAAGGAGAAGACACGTGGTCTCCTACTCAATGCATCCACGACCACATTCTCTTTTCCCTTGATATATGAAATATCAAAATCGTACTCACTCATGAACTCACTCTATCGCCTTTGCCTAGCATTCAGATCCCTTTGAGTGAAGAGATGTTTTAAACTTTGATGGTCCATTTTGAGCTCAAAGTTTCACCCTACTAGATAGTGCCTCCAAAGTTTCAGAGCTAGCATTACAACTGCCAACTCCAAATCATGAGTAGCGTAAATCTCCTCGTGTTTCTTCAACTTCCTTGACTCATAAGTTATCACTCCTCCATCCTACATTAGAACGAACCTAGACCCTTGCTTCGAGGCATCCATGCAGACTGTGAAGTCCTTTTCCATATCCGGCACTCGTAGAATTGGTGCACTAGTTAGTAACCTTTTAAGCTCGATAAATGCACTATCACATTCTTCTGTCCATTCATACCTGACCCCCTTGCGCTGCAAAGTGGTGACGGGTTTCGCTATTTTAGAGAACCCTTCCACAAATCTTCGATAATAACCTTCTAGCCCCATCAAGCTTCTTACCTCATGAGCATTTTTTGGCACTGGCCACTCCATAATGGCCTTTACGTTTTCTGGGTCCACATAGATTCATTCACCGGAAATGATATGACCTAAATAGTGAATTTCTTTCAGGAAGAACGAGCACTTTGACAACTTCCCATACAATTTGTTCTCTCTAAGGTAGGACAACACCACTCGCAAGTGTTCCTCATGTTCTCTTTCATTCTTGGAATAGATGAGAATATCATCTAGGAAGACTTGTACAAAGTGGTCTAGGTATTTCCAGAATACACCATTCATGAGGCTCATGAATATTGTTGGCACATTGGTCAATCCGAAAGGTACTACAACAAAATCATAATGCCCAAACCGAATTCGAAAGGCATTTTTAGGAATATCGCCTTCCTTAATCCTTAACTGGTGATACCCTGATCGCAAATCAATTTTTGAGAATACCACTGCTCCTTTAATTTGATCAAAGAGATCATCTATCCGTGGTATTGGGTACCTATTTTTCACTGTAGCACGGTTCAAGTCCCTGTAATCTATACACAGTCATAAGGAACCATCCTTCTTCTTCACAAAAATTACTGGTGCACCCCAAGGTGAGACACTAGGCCTTATTAGCCCTAGGTCGAGTAGCTCCTTCAACTACATCTGCAACTCACAAAGTTATGACGTTGTCATCCGATACAGAGTCTTGGAAATTGGTTATGCACCAGGTTTTAGTTCAATAATAAAATCAAGCTCCCTCTCAGGAGGTAACCCTGGTAACTCATTCGGAAAAACATCTTTAAACTCTGACAATACTGGGTACTGACCCAAGGAGGGTCGTTTCCTTTCACTCACTGCTTCCACTACATATAGTTGACACCCTTGCCTCATGCACCGCTTAACCTTCATAGTTGAGATAAAACGTAGAGACACCTTTCTCCGTACACCATGGATCTCTACTGGTCTTCCTTCATCGTCAACACAAAGCACCCTTTTTGTGAAACAATCTACCATAGCTCGATGGGCTTCTAACCAATCCATTCCAATGATTAGGTCATACATCCCGAGAGCAGTGACATATACCTTCAACATGGTAGTACACACTCTCAGGTCTACTAGACAATGTCAATACTTGGTCCTACTGCTTTTTTTTCCCCCGAAGCCATCTCAACTTGTTTAAAGTCGTCGTGCTCGTAGGCTACCAACCCACTCTTTTCTAATGCAGATGGTGAAATGAAACTATCTGTAGCACCAGAATCAAATAAAATTTTAACATTGATATGATTTAGCGTACCTAACGATTCCACCACCATGGATTGATGTTCTTCTTAGCAATTTTTAGGTGTTGCATAAATATGGTGGCTTCTACTTGCTCTTCCCATCGGGGCCTTTCCTTCTCTATGCACAAATCCTGATTCTAACTCTGGGCAGTCACACTGGTAATGGGGTCCTCCACACCCCCAACAAGTAACACGAGATGGAACCTGCACACTGCTCTGTGACGATCTCTGAAATGAGTTCCTTCCCCTGGAACCCCTACCCCTACTAGCTGCTCCCTGAGATGGTCGTGGACCTACCTATGTTGTTGGTGATGAACAGGATGTTGCACTCGCTGCCATTGAAATACCTGTGGCGATTGTCCTTGGTGCGACTCTATTACCATATGGAGGTGGCCTGGAGCTCCCTCCCCTGGAGAATGTCCTAGGAGCCTTCCCCACGAATCCAGGACGATGTGGAAAGGTCGACCTCATACCTCCATTTAAGTTCATGTGTTCCTCGGCATAAAGTTTAAAATACAATTAAAATTAAATTAATCAAATTTAAAATATAATTAAAATTTTAATTTTAATTATCCCATGGGGTTTGATTTAAATTATTTTAAAACAATTAAATAATTATTTTGATATATATATTATTTTTATTCATTTAAATTTAAATTAATTGTAATAATTTTAAAACAATTAAATTAAAAAATATAT
>ML808361.1:151674-172840 GCA_009831015.1 Picea engelmannii | reverse complement strand
AGTTTGTTAATAGTTGTTAGCATAGGTGTTCGATAGATAGTTGTTGATTGGAGAATCCAATGGGAGGAAGGGCCAGCTCGCACCTCTAGTTGTTGCCTTTATTTTTTATTATAAATCCATGTTCCAATGGAGGAGAGGCCGAGAGGTTATGTTTTAGTACTTTGACAAAATTAATTTGAAGATAACCTATCTTATCATTTTATGTGTTAAGAATTCATTTGCAGAAGAGAGTGATGTTTAGCTATGTTTTTCTTTGTTTTGACTCTTAATCTTTATTATTCTTCGACAACAAGCATGAGAGGGTTTCTAGGAGGATCCTTTGAGATCTTCTACCTTGTCTGTTGCTAAATCTCTTATGAAAAGGATTTTCATATTATGATTCTTCTTTTACTGTATAAATAGTATGCTTGAAAAAGATTTTCATGTCTCTGTTTGCAGTTCTATGTTTTCCCATAAAAGTCTTCCACCTGAAAGCCTTGAAAGGCTAAACATTGATTTTTGATGATCTGTTTTGCTTCATATGGAAGATGATTTGCAAGGATAGATTCATATGATTTGTTAAATTCAAGCAGATAGCTTCATCCTTACCTCTCTCATAATTTCAAAATCAACTTTCTTTTTGTAATATTTGATGTTACCAAGCTCACCTGATTACAATCTAGGGTGATTTTGGAGTGATAATAGAGGGCGTACTTGTTTTTGTTGCAGGGCCACACCCGATAGACAGGTACACATGGGGAGATTATTATTTCGGACCTCCATAGGGATAAAATCCCACCATGTGGATGTTGAGACCCCAGCCGAGGGCAGAGACAGATCAAAGGTTTGCACCGAAGAGAGAGGAAGGCGTTCCACCAGAGACAACCTAGCAGGTATGGACCCAAGGGGTCTTTCCCTTCTCACCATGATGTAGGCCTTGGAAGTCCCATGATGTCACCCATGTAACCCATGACATCACCCAACGTTTTGGACACTTTGGAGGCAGTTGTGTGCCAAGTGGCATGTGTAGTTTGATCCAAATGCCCTAGGAGGCATAACATTTTTCTCCTGAAGGCCAACGTTCCTCTAAGAAGGCCTAACGTCACCCTAAAAGGGCATGAAATCACCTTTTATGCTTGATTTATGGTTTATTTATATCATTTAATGTAAAAATTGGATATTACATGTAAATTGGCCATGTCAACCTTTTTTACCTAATTCTAGTCATTGAAACTATATAAATATGGGTTTTTCCCCTTGTATTTTTCATCATCTTTCACTCACACTTGTTGAGGTCTGAAATTTGCACCCTATTTGGGGTTACATGACTAAAATTTAATACGCACTTGTTGAAGGAGGCTAATTTTGGACTATTTTGGCAATTTTCTTGGTGGAAGTGTTCAACTAGGGTATTTGCTTGATGATTCTTGGTGAATGTAAGTAAGATTTCTGCAATTATTCTTCATTGAATGGTTATAGTTATGTTTATATTGCATTTACATTAAGATTATGAAATTGCTAGATTAAAACCCTAGGAGGCTAAGCACATGTTATTGTCCTTGCCTTAATAGCTTTCACCTACTAGATTTTGCCAAGAAGTCGATTTACTTGAAGCTTTTGCTAAGGGCCTTGCCATTGCAACAGCCTAGCACTTTTGATTCATCCACTCCGCCATTTGCTTCATCTTTGAGCTAAAGAAAGAGGAAAACTACTAGGGCCTAGGGTTACCTACACCTTAGTAGTTATTTTCCCCCTAGGGTTTGGTAGTTGAAGCCTTGGGTTACCAACACTTCAACTATTGACCTCTCTTGTCTTTGGTTATATTACTATCATCTTTTCCTTCAATATTTGTCGATACTTAAAAGACTCAATTTAACCTAAAGGCACTAATCTAAGACTTTCCATTGAGTGATTGAAACAAAACAACTATCAAAACCTAGACCTTAAGATTTCTACTAACCACTCCTAACATTAGAATAGCCTAATCTACTAACTTTTTTGTTGTTGTTACTAAAGTATGCTACATCCATCTTTTGTAGCACTAAAAGCATTTAAAATCAATTGAAAAAGTTGATTAATTCACTTCCTTACTTACTTATGACAAATGCTAGTATTTTGATTATTCTTGGTCATTTTGAAGCCATTTTAAGGCACTTATTGTGAAGTTATTGTCTCATAAATATTGTTGCTACAAATTTCTGTTTGCTTCACCATTATATCATCCTTTTTCTTTTATTGATAAATTATGTGGTTTTATGAAGTACTAACAGCAAGTTTTACTTCCGAAAGATATATTTTCTTGTTTCTTTGTTCCAGGAAGGTACACCTTGATACTTCACTACTTCATTGGTTAAAACCCCTGGACTTTATGATCAATGTGACTTGTGAGAGTGGACAATTTCATAGACATCTTAACCTTGCCTTCTAAAACTCCTAGGTCACCAAGGATGTCTCCCCTGGGCCATCAATCCTAAATAGAAAGAGGTATCCTTTTGAGGTGATAGTGATAGGATAACCTCTAGTTATGACAATTTGTTTTCCATTAACCTTTCCTTTGATCAAAGTACAAATTGTGCGATAACATGCATAAAATAAGTGTGCTATACATAGGTGTGACAACCTTTACAAAGAACAACACTTTTACATCATATACAAAGGAGTACGAGGGACTAGTATCTCCCCTAGATCAAGTGTCCTAGGAGATCCACCTCAATATGGTTGCATACAAATCCATACCACAAATGACTAACATAACATGATGAACCAACCCGGTTCACTATGTAAATATCCAAAATACTTGGAATATACAGATATCCATAAGGACAATAAATAATATAAATGTATATGAGAATAAATAAGATAGTATGAGATGAGATATTTGATTACAATGACAATGAGGGCCATATATACCCACGCAGGGGTACCTTTTCACTAATAGACGTGTCTTTTGGGTAAGACATGTCTTTTCATTATGATGTGTGTGTGTGTGTGTGTGTGTGTGTGTGTGTGTGTGTGTGCGTGCGTGCGTGTGTTACATTTCCTCCCCTTTAGAAATTCTCTGTCCCTGTTATCGCCTTAACCTAGGGATAACTAAGGAGATCATGTCTTGAGGCCCATAGGTCCTATACATGGAGTGTCTAAATCCAGATGACTTGAGCAGGGCCTTGGAGGGCCCCTCTTTTCTTTAGTGGTGCCCATTTATTAGTAGCAGCAGTCTCCATCCCACCAGCCTGGTCCTGAAGTAGCAGTAAATCTTGCTCCATAAGGTAATGAGTTCGAGTATCATGGTATGTGTCACTCTGATTCTTGAAGCACTTGAATATGTTGCATTGAATTCTCCTTCATTTCATAATGTTTTCTTGGAAATTATTCTCTTTGACTTCTTCATACCTGGAAGGGTGACATGATGTCGTAGTAAGTTGATCTCCCATTAGGATGGGTTTCCACTGGGTGGGTCTGTGAAAGGTCATTGTCTGTTCCCTCCATACTTACAACTTTCCATCTTTGTTCCTCTCATCTCCCCCCTACCTTTGTTCAGGCATTGGGATTTGCCACACTAAGAAGGGTTGTACCTTGTCTTGTGGAAAGAAGGGGCTAAAGGCCCAGAGGGTAAAATTAGCTAGCAAGAGTTAAAATCCAAATATTAAACCTTTGAGATGCTTTGCCCAGGGATTCCTGAGAAAGAAGTAAAAACTCTTCTCAGTAAAAAAAGGGAACCCATAAAATAAACAAGCATTCAAGGTATTAATTGGTGGATAGGAGGTCTCATCACGAGCTTGCCTATTATGACCATGGGCATGTAGTGGTATGAAACTACCATATATCTGGTCACCAAACCAAGGTAGTGTCTCTTGGTGGCATAGCCAAGAGAAAGGGGGTCTCATCACGAGCCAACCTTCTCATCTCCATGAAATGTTTTTGGATAACAATGTCACCTCTGGTCACCAAGCTAGCACAGTGTCCCTCAACTCTTCCCTTGAAGCATAAAAGAAAAAGAGCATTCAAGCTAAGAATAAAATACAATGAATGGGTTAGGAAACAATAGCATCCATGACAAGGTGTATATCGCCCTCTACAAAGGTACCCACAGGTAATATTTACATTTCCATGTTATCATTGCACCCCATGCCCAAACACTACCCCACACCACCTCATACACTTACATGACATGGATTGGTTCTTACCTGGGAAACACCCAAAACTTAAGGAGGATTAGCCCAATAGGATATCTTGATACCTTCTCCAAAATTGACTTGTTAAATTGCATAATGTCTTTGAGCATTTGTCTGGGTAAACGGGAGTTTGATGCACATGTTTGGGTAATTTAATTATTGGATGTGATTTACATATTATGATCCCTATGACTTGTGAACCCCTGGAGGGCGTACTTGTTTTTGTTGCAGGACCTTGCCTGGTGGACAGGTACACATGGGGGAATGATTAGCTTGTACCTTCATGGGGCTGAAATCCCACAGATGGATGTTGTAACCCCATCCAGGGGCAAGAAGACATCAGATATTTGCACCAGGAAAAAAGAAGGATGTTACCTTGGAGAAACCCAAGAATACCTAGACCCACGAGGATCTTTATTTTCCACCTAGACGTTGACCTTTGAGAGCCCATGAAATCACCATCATGACCCTGGATTTCATCCAGAGCTAGGGTTTTCATTTTGAGGGAATTTTTGAGCTAGTTGGCACATGTGGGCATCATCCAGGGCCTTTGGGGGCCAAACGTTGAGCATCTAGAGCCCAATGTTCCACCTTAGGGGCTCAATGTCACCCTATAATGGAATGACATCACCCTTGGAAGTGTTTCTAGATGCTAATTAATTTTATTTATATATAAGTTGAATTTATTTGTAAATTGGTCAGGTGAGCATCTTTTTGACCTGAAATTAGTTAAAGATCACCAGTTTTGTATAAATAAACAAAAAGTACATTCATTTTTGCATCACAACTCCTCACACAAGAGGAGAGGTATAAAATTTGTGCCCTAGAAGGGCTATTGGCTGAAATTTTGAAGCGCACTCTTGTATAAGGGTGATTTTTTGCAAGTTGGATCAATCTTGGATCACTCTTGTATTATTGGTGCAAGTAGGTAAAATATGCATTTTTTGTCATCTATTGAATGGTTTATGTATGGTTTTATTTTCTCATACAATATTATGAAATTGCATGATAATATTAATGCTTGAAGTACAAAACTTAAATTGCTACTTTCTTACTTTCTATTTGCCAAGATTTTCATTGAATTGATCTAGTAACTAGTGAAACACTAGAGCCCTAGTTTCCTAGCACTCTAAGGTTTTGAACTAGTTATATTTTCCTAAGTTCGTATCCCATAAGAAGCCTAAGGAGAGAAAGGTGCTAGGGCCTAGAATTTCCTACACCCTAGTATCTTGTTTTCTTGAGGAAAATGCACAGGGGGACTTAAGTTACTACTTCTCCTATGCATTCCTCTTAGACTTTTGTGCACTATCAAAATTGATTTGCAGCCTTAGAAGAAGCCTTCCACTTGACTTCATAAGCCCTAGAAGGCATTAGTTCTAGCCTCTCTCTTATTGAAGGATTGATCAAACACTCAAACACTCTTCTCCTAAGCTTTAACTAACTATAACTAACCCTAACTTAGCCTAGATCACTAATATACTTGTTGATGTTACAAAAGATTGCTACAACCATCTAACTGCAGCAAATTTTCTGCAAAACTGACTTTTAATGCTAGTTAGACACCTCAGAAATTGCATGTGACAATTGATTATCATTATGCCTATTAAAAGCTAACTTTTTATTGTCTTTTCAAGCAATTCAGAGGCATATTTCTTGTGGTTGTTACAAAATAGTTATTGTTGTTGTAAACTTTCATATTGCTGCAATTTTATACCAACTAGCTTATATTTCAAAGGTTCATGGTCTTATGAAGCACTAACATCATTTTGTACTTGAAAGATGCCATGTTTTTCCTTTTTTGTCTTGTTCTGGGAAGGTACAATTTTGTTACTGTTGCTTCATCCCTCAAAGACCATAAGAATCTTTTGACTTGAGTGACCAGTGAGAGGGGGATTTTCTTGCATCCTTGCCTTAGTATTATCATCCCTTTGTTGAATTTTAATTATTATCTCATGCACATGTAGTTTATTTCAATTTAGCATGTTCTTGAACCATAAATAATGCAACAATACCCTATACAATAGTTGCAGTAACCAAGATCACAAAAAGATTAACCATGCTCAAGAACACAAAAGTTTATCCTAGGAAAACCCTTCTCAATCAAGGGAAAAACCCAACAATCCTTTTCTATAGAGTCAAGAGAAGATCCCCCACACCATAAACCCTAGAGCACACAAGAGGGTGCTCTATGACCTTGAAACTTGTGCCTAAGAGAAGTGTGCACTTAAATCATACAACTAGCTTGAGATAAAGTTACAATGAAGTGTGAATGAGTGATCCACAATGGGGATCTACTCACTTATATATACAAGACCTAACACAACAATAGGTGTGTCTATTGGCACAATAGGGCTGACCTGTACAACTCAAAAATATAATTAATATTTACACAATATTAATTATCTTTTACATGGTGGGGATGACTTGTACCCTTTACAACATGTTATCGCACAATTTGTACTTTCCCAAAGCCAAAGGCAAGTGGATACTAAATTGGCATAACAAGGAGGATTTCGTATTACTACCACCTTAATATGACACCTCTTTCTATTTAGGAGTAGTACCCCGGGGAAGACGTCCCCAGTGACCTGGGGGTTTGAGAAGGCTAAGGTAAAAGTTATGATAAAAGACCACCCCTCTCACAGGTCACGCAGATCATAAGTTCCAAGGTTTTAGTGAGATGAAGAAAAATATAAATTAAATGTACCTTCCCACAACAAGAAAATAAGAAGAAAGGAAATGTTGTTTGCAATTACCATATGATGTCAGTGCTTCATAAAACCATGAATTCTTAAAAGATAAACAAGTTGACGTAAAACTGAAGCAATATAAATATTTATAACAACAATATATATTTAGCAACAACTACACAATTATGCCTCAATAATTCTTCAAGAATGACAAGAAATAATAGCCTAAAATTGACAGAATGATAATAGTTGTCAGAAGAACAAATGACAATGTATAATCAGCTTTTAATCTTACTTTTAGGATGAATTTGTTGTTGTTATAGATGGTTGTAGCAATATTTTGCAACAACAACATATTAGTTAGTGATTTAGTCTAATCTAGAGTTAGAAAGAGTTAGTAAAAGTCTTAGGGAAGATGTTTTAATAGTTGTTTGGTCAATCAATCACTTGCAAGGAGTGAAATAGTGCCTTTTAGGGTAATGGAGTCAAATTTTGCAGCAAAAATTCTTAGAGGAGAACAACAAATGATAATAGGTAATCTAAAGGGATGGGTGAGATGATTGAGGTGTTAGTAACCTAAGGACTCAATATCTAAACCCGAGAAGGAAAGAATGTTATAAAGTAGGTAACTGTAAGCCCTAGCGATTTCCTTATTCCTTAGATCAAGCTTGAAATAAAATATGTGATGTTAATGAAGCAATGCTACTAGAGTGATACAAAGGTAGGGTTGTAGTGTACTCTTCAAAAGAGATGTATTCTAGCAAAATCAAGTAGGTGGAAAATTATAAGGAAAATGACAATAACATTTGCTTCTCCCCTAGGGTTTCAAACTAGCAATTTCATAATCTTATAAATGAATGAGGAAATTTACCATAACCATTCAAAATAAATGAATAATTTCATATTTACTTACTTCATCAAGAATAATCTAGCATAAAAAACCTTAGTTGAATACTTTCCACCATGAAAATGCCAAAATACACCAAGAATAGCATCTCCAAGAAGTTGTGCACCACTTAATTTCAGCCAATTACCCTTAAAGAGGGTCGAATTTCAGACCTCACACTTGTGTGAGTAAAAGATGATAAAAAATATAAGATATGTGTCCCTTATTTATACAATACTTATGACCTTTAATTACAATTTAGGTCAAAAAAGGCCGACATGGCCAAATTATATCAAAAATCCAGTTTTTACATAAAATTAAAGAATTAAACCCTAAAATGTGCAATAGAGGTGATGCCATGCCATCCTAGGGTAATGTTGGGCCTCATAGGTGGGATGTTAGGCCCCATGAGAAAAATGTTAGACCTTCCAAGGCCTCTAGATGATGCCACACGTGCCACTTGGCACACAACTGCCTCTGTCATGTCCATTTGACAATGGGTGACATCTAGGGTCACAAAGGTGATCTCATGGGCCTCCCAATGCCAACATTCAGGGGGGAGAGAAAGATACCCCTAGGTTCAAGCCTGCAAAAGTGTCTCTGGTGGAACGTCCTTCTTTTTCTCTAGTGCAAACCTCTAGTGTCTCTTTGCCCCTGGTTTGTTAAGGTTTAAGCTATTATTAGGTTTCTTTTCTATTTACTAGATAACCATAGCATAGATAGGATCACTGGGAAATACATAATCACAAGAGACACATCATTTATCCTAAGAAACCCTCATGGGGGAGAAAACCCAACAAAAACTTCATTAATATAGATAGCCAATACAATGCCAAGAGAATAAATCAAACAAGGCAGAAATTTATCTCCCAAGTAGTGTGCCTCTCTCTCTCTCTCTTCTTCTCCAACTCCAGCTCCAGACTTGCGCTCTGATCATCAAGTGAGTGTGTGTGTCCAAATGAGGTGCTAGCCTCTCTTATTTATACAATCTGGCAGGCGCTGGAGTGAGGTGTCTTTTCATTGATAGGGTCAACTTCTCAATCTGGGTGGTTATAACCACTTTAATATATTCTGGGTGGTTATAACCACTTTAGTATATTCCAGGGCTGAATTTTCATTTAAACCATTACAATTAGGGTTTGACCAATCCGCAAAAGGGGATTTGGTCAATTACAATACCCGACATGATCAATCTGCAAAAGGGGATTGATCTAATTAATAATACATCAATAATAATTAGAATACTCTTTGTAGTTACATTATTTCAACACTCCCCCTTAACAAGAAGGGTATTCTACAATAGCATCAGGCAAGAGAGAGGGAAGCATCATCAACAACAACTTGGAACACTGACTGGAGTATCTATAAATCATCAGAAGTTTTTCTCATCATCAACATCATCATTCATAGCAGGGAGCTGGAATGGCATCATCATCCTCATCAGCATGAGGCTAAGGTAACATCATCATCATCTTCAGCATGAGGCTAAATTAACATCATCATCTTCAGCATGAAAGATGAAATAACATCATCATCATCATAGTCATCTTCAACAAGGAGTTGAAGTGGCATCATCATCGTCATCTTCAACAACAGGTTGAAGTGGCATCATCATCATCATCAACAACAAGAATCTGAAGTGGCATCATCATCATCAACTTCAGCAAGAAGCTGAAGTGGCATCATCATCATAAAATGCATCAACATGGATTAGTATAACACTAATACATCATCATCATCAATAACAGCACAAGGATGATACAACATCAGAAGAAACAATATCACAACACAAAAGCTGGAGCATCATCAACATCACAGCACAAAGGCTGGAGCATCATCAACATCAGCACTAGGCTAAGAGTCTTCAACACGAGGCTGGCATCACAGCATGAGGTCAGCACGAGGTTGGCATGTCATCAGCACGAGTCCGGCATCACAACACTTAAGCTAGCACATCATCACAGCATGAGACTGGCACATCATCACAACATTTAAGCTGGAATCACAACACAACAATTAAGATGGCATTAGCAATTAAGTTGGAATCTCAACACAACAATTAAGCTGGCATCAGCAATTAAGCTGGAAACTCAACACAACAATTAAGCTGGAATCTCAACACAACAATTAAGCTGGAAGCACAACACCCGGTTGTCATCTCAAAACAACAATTAATCTGGAAGCACAACACTCAGCTGGCATCTCAACACAACAATTAAGTTGGAAGCACAACACTCGGCTGGCATCTCAACACAACAATTAAGCTGGAAGCACAACACTTGGTTGGCATCTCAACATAGCAATTAAGCTGGAAGCACAGCACTCGACCGACATCTCAACACAACAATTAAGTTGGAAGCACAGCACTAGGTTAGCATCTCAACGCAACAATCAAACTAGAAGCACAACACTAGGTTGGCATATCAACACAACACTACTCCCCCTATCGAGGGAGGTCCTTTCGTACTATACCGAGCTTATCTCGAAAGTGCTCAAACTTTACACGAGATAGAGGATTGGTCAACAGATCGGCAACCTGTTCATCTGTGCTAACATATTGAAGCTTTATGGCTCCTCTCTGCACCATGTCACGAATGTAATGGTATCGGATCTCTATGTGTTTCGACTTGTCATGAAATACAGGATTCTTTGTCATCTTTATGCAGCTCTAGTTATCATATAGGATCGTGGTTGATTCCATCTCTAGGTCGAATAGACCAGTCAATAACTTACAAAGTCATATGGCTTCACAACTGACAAAACACACAGTATTGTATTATGCTTCCGCTTTACTAAGAGAAATGTCGGATTACTTCCTACTCTGCCATGAGATCATCGTTGATCCCAAACTGAAACAGCATCCTGAAGTGTTCTTCCTATCAGAGACACTTCCAGGCCAATCTAAATTAGTGTAAACACTCAGTGTGAAATTATGATCTCCATCATAACTGAGACCATAATCTAATGTACCCTTAAGGTACCTCATCACATGTTTTGCAGCAACTAGGTGAACATGTCTGGGTTCTATCAGAAACTGACTCAAGGTGTTCACAGAAAAGCAAATATCTGGTTTGGTGTTCATCAGATACATCAGTGATCCAATGATTTGTCGATACAACATGGCATCAATCAATTCTGACGAAATGTAGACCAGAAGCTTCAGCTTCGTTTCCATGGGTGTATTCATGGACTTGCACTCCAACATATCAAATCTCTTCAGGATTTCAACTGCATACTTCCCTTGGTTAAGGAAGATTCTCTCTGGGCTCTACCATACCTCAAGACCTAAGAAATAATGCATTAGGCCAAGGTCTTTTATCTCAAAATCTGAAGCGAGCTTCCTCTTACATTCAGTGATGAATTTTTCTTCTCCAGTTATGAATAAGTCATCCACATACAACAACAATATCACTGGCTCATCATTCATAACCTTGACATAGAGGGTTAGAATCAGCTTTACTCTTGGTAAATCCCAAGCTCGTCAGAAAACTGTCTATCATCCGCAATATCAAGCTCTAGGAGATTGCTTCCACACTTACAAATCCTTCCTCAACTGGAATACATGAGTCTTTCTATATTCAATATTCAAATCATTTTTTCTCATTACATTGTACCAATCTGGTACACTTGCTCAATTGCAACTCAATTTGCACAATTATGTGCTTGCTCTATGTGCTTTCTGCAAAGCACTTATCTATCTCATTGTATGGGAATATGTCCTCTACTCGCTCTGCAACTGTTCCTTCTGGAATGGGGACTATGCACCTGCACCTGCTCTACGGCTGAGAATGATTGCTTCATCCTCACTGTGGCTGCTAAAATCTGAGAGTAACTCCTCTTCTTCTATAACGACAATAGCTTCATCTAAAAATGAGGGTGGCTCAATAACTGATACTGAATATATCTCTTCTTCTTTCATGAAGGTAACTCTATCTTTCATTGTAGTCATGTCTCCATGAACCAACTAATGTACTGAACCAACTGCCACTCAATTTTAAATATGGGGATTACTCCCCCTGCATCTCATACTATATATGAATCATGGTTGTCCTGGTTGTCTTCATAAATACTGGAACTATTTCTTCAATAAGTGTCTCGTCATAGTCTTCTCCCTTTTGTTGGGAGAATCCTCTGGACATACATCAGGCTTTGTATATATACAACATGTTTGATCTGTATAAATCAATATTGGAAGTCAATATTGACTTCTCTTCTCACAGAAGAATCCATATCCTAGTCTTTCTTACTGACTTCCTTCTTTGTCACTGAAACAAGGGAATCTTCCCATGAGATTTCATATCTCCTAGAAGTTTCTGAAGCTACGATCTAGTCTTCTCACGACATCTGTCTCCCAGTCATGGAAGTTGACTCTACATATGATACTTTCTGAGATCAGGATTACTCTCGATTTCTTCTGAGTCTATAAGGACTTCATCATCTCTTATAGGGTATACTTGGTGTTGAATACCAAGTCTAAATACATAGGCATGCTTCAAACGAGATTTGCTTCCCGTTCTAATGTTCGGTCATCTTTGGAGCCTTCTGCTCCTTTCAATCAATCTTCATATGAGCTACTCTAAATCTCAAGAGATAGCTTCTTCTTCATATTCTTTGGTACATGAGTGTATATGGTCATGTACATAGTCTGCTTCATGTATCATATAATATGTTGCCTTCAACAACCTTCACTATAGCTTCCTCAGAGTTATCACCTGTGACCTGAAACAAGGTCAACAAAACAACAAGCAGGAATAGTACTCTTTTGATAATAGTAGATAAAGCAATAACACGAACAATCCTCACAGTGGCTCCTTTAGAGTTTTCACTTGTGACTTATCTGAAGCAAATATCAAGAGTAAGAAATACATTATGGAATGAGGTCAACACTCTTATAGTGTTGTGATCAAACATTCCTCCATGGCAACCTGGAACTAACACAAGAGATTTCTCCTAGAGGAGATGTTAGTTTGTATCAGGCAAATGATTACATTAAGAATTTATCTCAATATGCTCATATGCTACCAAGTATAATATTCTTCAAAGACTGTTATCTCAACTATAGTGTTTACTTGTAACTTTCCATGTGCAACTTTGAATATTATCAATTTAATCAAACATGGGACCTGTGGCCTCGTCTTCAAGAGTGTGTTTCTTTTCTTCCAAGTCTCCTTCATTCAAGATGACGAGTGTTTTCTTCAACCTGTCTTTTGTACTAGGACAATATATTATCTTGACAGAAGGTTGGGTTAGAGAATAGACTCTATGGTCTCAACTTTAATCCATCTAATCCCTTGACTCGGATTTTGACCAAAGGTTAGAATGATGGTCATAGCTACAACATGCAACACTGATCAAAATAATGTCATAAAAAATATATGCATATCAGAATAATCACACCTGGGTTGAATTATTCCTCTGAATGTGTTGGATCTTGAGATCCTTCTGGATCTATGACAAGAGATCCCTTCTCCTTCAAATGCCCTTTAACGCTTAACAATTTAAACATATGTGAGTACATACCTCTGATAGCATTTGCAGGTAGTGGCACCATCTGGTAGCAGCGATAATGATCACCAACTCTTAAAAACTTCAAGGGTGACTGAAACTGGTACTATGGTTGATACTTCAACTAGTACTGCAACTGCAATTGATACTGCAACTGGTTCTGAGACTGCAACTGCAACTGCAACTTAGGGTTTTATGAAGAAACCCTAATTTTTCAAACTTCAAAATTTGAAATTATGATCTAGGGAATAGGTGCACTAAGATGAGGCGAGTAATCTGGTGTAGACAGATTTCTGAAAATCCAACTTTTACCCCCTCAAACTTGACCAGCGGATTTCTGGACTGGTGCTTCTGGTTTTTCGATACTTCTGGTACTTCTATTTTTTTGGTTTTCTGGTACCGGTGAAAGCTAGGGTTTCACTTTCCAGGAGATCTACCCATTGAAAAGGTGTGTTGAAGGTGACAAAGAAATCCTTGGGTTAGGACGCACTTTTCTAGATGGTTTTGAGGATGAAACTCTTCTTCAATAAAAATCCCTAATTTGCATGAACGACAACAATGAAATTTTTCTCTTTCTCTTGTGAAAGATGCTCTCTTAAGCTTAGCTATGATACCATGTTAAGGTTTAAGTTGTTATTAGGTTTCTTTTCCATTTACTAGATAACCATAGCATATATAAGATCATTGAGAAATACACAATCACAAGAGACACATCATTTATCCTAGGAAACCCTCATGGGGGAGAAAACCCAGCAAAAACTTCCTTAATATAGATAGCCAATACAATGCCAAGAGAATAAATCAAACAAGACAGAAATTTATCTCCCAAGTAGTGTGCCTCTCTCTCTCACTTCTTCTCCAACTGCAGCTCCAGACTTGCGCTTTGATCATCAAGTGAGTGTGTGTGTCCAAATGAGGTGTTAGCCTCTCTTATTTATACAATCTGGCAGGCGCTGGAGTGAGGTGTATTTTCACTGACAGGGTCGACTTCTCAATCTGGGTGGTTATAACCACTTTAATATATTTTGGGTGGTTATAACCACTTTAATATATTATGGGGCCGACTTTTCATTTAGCCCATTACAAGTAGGGTTTGACCAATCTGCAAAAGGGGATTTGGTCAATTACAATACCCGACATGATCAATCTGCAAAAGGGGATTGATCTAATGAATAATACATCAATAATAATTAAAATATTCTTTGTAGTTACATTATTTCAACATGGTTGGGGTCACAACATCCATCTGATGGGATTTTAGCCCCATGGAGGTCCGAACTAATCATCTCCCCATATGTACATGTCCGTTGGACATGGTCCTACAACAACAAGAAGTATGCCCTCCATGGGCTCATAAGTCACAGGGATCATAGCAATGTCAATCACGTCTAATAATCAAATTACCTAAGCATGTGCATCAAACCCCCCTTTACCTAGAAAAATGCTCAAATACGCTATGCATTTTAACAAGCCAGGTTTGGAGACAATCTCGGGATGTCATATTGGGATAATCCTCCTTAGGTTTGGGGTGTTTCCCAAGTGAAGACCAATCTAGGACATGTAGATGTATGAGATGGTGTAGGGAATGTTTGGCAAGGGGTGCAGTGATAACAGGTAAATGTAGGCCTTACCTATGGGTGCCTCTGTAGAGGGCGAGCTATACCTTGTCATGGATTCCATTGTTTCCTAGCCCTTTCAATTCCTTTTATTATTTGTCTTATTGATTTTTCTTTTCAAGAGAACAGTTGGAGGACATTGTCCTACCGTGGTGACCAGTAGTGACAACGTTACCCACAAGCACTTTATGGAAATGAGAAGGTTGGTTGGTTATGAGACCTCCTTTCTCTTGGCTATGCCACCAAGAGCCACTACCCCGGTTTTGTGACCAGACAAATGGTAGTGTCATACCACTACATTCCCATGGACCTAATAGGTCGGCTCATTATGAGACCTCCTATCCACCAACTAGATATTGATTTTTATTTTATTTTATGGGTCCCCTTTTCTTGATGGGAAGTTGTTTATTTCTTTCTCGAGAATCCCTGGGCGAAGGATCTCAAGTTTTCATTTTGGCTTTTAACTTTTTCCAGCTACTTTTACCCTCTAGGCCTTTAGCCCCTTCTTCCCACAAGGCAAGGTACAACTCTTAATAGCTTGGCAAACCCAATTCCTGAACCAAGGTAGGGGAAATATTAGAGGGACAATAATGAAAAGTGGTAAGTATGGAAGGAATGGACGATGAACTTTCATAGACCCGCCCAGTGGAAACTCATCCCTAAGGGAACTAACTTACTAGGGAACTATGTCATTCCCCCTAGGTATGGACAAGTTAAAGAGCATAATTTCCAAGCAAACATCATGAAACAAAAGAGAGTCCAGTGCACATATTCAAATGCTTTGAAAATCAGAGTGATACATACCATGATACCTGGACTCATTACCTCATGGAGAAAGACCCACTGTTACTTCAGGATCGGACCGATGGGATGGATGTTGTTGTTGTTGATAGATAGGAGACACTGAAGAAAATATGGGCCCTCCAGGGACAAGATCAAGTCCATGTCTGGGACTTGTGGGCCTCGAGACATAATCTCCTTATTTATCCCTGGGATATGGGATAACACAACACAAATTAGGGTTACAAAAATCTTACTCTTAGACAATATAGCAAGGATCTCTCACATCCTCTAGTGCTCAGCCACTAGGGACATGTCCACCTATTCTCACACACAGGGACGTCACTCTCAACCGATTAACTCAACTAAGTCCATAGGACTACCATCTGGAGAGCCATCTCAATTCGACTCAACTAAGTCCATAGGAGTGTGACAGGAGACCATCTCGAGTCGTATCTACTTAGTACAAGGGAGCACGACAAGAGACCACATGTCATCTCAACTCAGTCCAAAGGACTATGACACACCCATCACATGGGCTCTCTCACAGATGTCTCAACTCAGTCCAAAGGAGAATGATCTGGAGAATGTCTCATGAAGCTGCAATCATCAACACTCCCTCTCAACTATCTCCACCACGCCAAGTCTCTCACGGAAGTACTCAAACTTCGTCTTGGAAAGTGGTTTGGTGAAGACATCTGCAACTTACTCGTGTGTAGAAAGGTATTGCACATGTACTTCTTTCCTCTGCACCATATCTCTGATGTAATGGTATTTGATCTCAATTTGTTTTGATTTATCGTGAAACAAAAGATTCTCGGAGAGCTTCACACAACTCTAGTTATCGCAATGGATAACGATGGAATCCATCTCATGAACAAATAAGTTTGAAAGGATCTTGTGAAGCCACACTACTTTACAGAATTCTACACATAATGCAATGTACTTTGCTTCTGCAATACTCAAAGCCACAGAAGTTTGTTTCCCACTGCACCAGGAAACCATGGCAGACCCCAAGGTAAAACAATAACCGTATGTTCTCTTTCAGTCCATTCTACTCCCTTCCCAATCTGCATAGGCATATCCCTGCAATCTCATGTCTACACTAGAGGCATATCTCAAGACATAACTAACTGTACCTCGTAGATATCTGAATGCACGCTTCATTGTTATCTGGTGTCTATGTCTCGGCTGACTCATAAACTGACTGAGTACACTCACTGCATAGCATATATCAGTTATGGTGTTAACCAAATACATCAATGATCCAATCAGTTCTCTGTGAATATCTAGATCAATCTCCCCTGAATCAGAAGAATCCTTATTCATCTTCTTCAGATTCATCACCATCGATGTAGGAATGGACTACAGTCTGTCATCTTGAATTTCTTCAATATCTCCACTGTGTATTTTCCTTGACCCGAGAAAATCTCATCAGTCCTCTGCCACACTTCTAGTCCCAAGAAGTAGTGCATCATGCCAAGGTCCTTCATCTCAAATTCAGAAGCTAATGCATGCTTTCATTCAACAATGAGGCTTTTTGAACCGTTGAGGAATAAGTCATCAACGTATAGGACCAAAATCAAACACTCATCACCAACAATATGATAGTATAGGCTAGGATCAACAACACTCTTGTTGAATCCCAAACTCATCAAGTATCCATCAATATTCTCATACCACGCATTGGGTGCCTTCTTTATTCCATATAGGGATTTCTTCAACCTGCACACATGAGACTCCTTCTCATGTATTACGAATCCATCTGGTTGCTCGATGTAAACTTCTTCCTCAATTTCTCCATTGAGAAAGGTTGTCTTTACGCCCATCTGATGTAGTCTCCAACCCATGGATGCAGCTAGGGAAATGATCGTATGGATGGAAGTGTATCGAGCAACATGAGAAAGTGTCTCCTCATAATCTATTCCCTCCACCTGAGAGAATACTCTAGCCACAAATATCGTTGTGTACTTCTCGACACTTCCATAAGTTGCATGTTTGATATTATAGATCCACTTGGAAGTCACTACAGACTTCCCTTCCGATCTCGGAACAATATCCCACACATCATTATTCATGATGGACTAATATTGTTCGTTCGTGTCATCTTTGAAAACCTGCTGACCTATCGCTTCTCCATGACAAGAAGGCTCAGTGTCAATGATGTGGCTCATAGTTGAAACATATCTTGAAAATATATGTGGTCTCTTTCTCTCTCGGAATGTACCACGAGGAGTTGCATGTCCCTCTGCCTCCTGCAGAGTATGTCGAGCCCAAGCAGGCCTCTTATGGACTACTGCAATGTCTCTAGGAACATCAACTGGATCAACTGGATCAACTGGATCTGTAATTGTCTTCCTCTGAACTGCTAGAGGGGGATAAGGTATTGTCTCTTCATTCTTCTCGTTCTCAATCTCCATATAAGATTGTTTGGATTTTCGGAAGGCTATCTCTTCCTCAAAGGTGACATCTCTGCTAACCTCGATCTGTCTCTGACCGGGGATGTATATCCGATATTCCTTCGAAGATTCATTATACATCACAAATGTACCCTTTATGCTTGAAGGGTCTAGCTTGGTCCTCTTCTCCTTGGGTACATGAAAGTATAATGGACACCCAAATATCCTGAAGTGTCCAACCTTTGGCTTCACTCCAGTGAAATCTTCTTCGGGAGTCATGTTCTTCAGAATCTAATGGGGACTCATGTTCTGAACATACACAGCTGTCATGGATGCTTTTTCCCACAGAATCATAGGTAGATTATGATCATGTATCATCGCTTTGGTTGCCTCGATGATAGTTATGTTCTTCCTCTATACAACCCCATTATGTTGAGGGTTATAAGGAACGATGTACTCCCTCTTGATCCCTGCCTCAATACATAAATAACTGAAATCCCTGGAGGTGTACTCTCCTCCATTATTTGATCTCAACACCATGATCCTCCTCCCAGTCAGGTTCTCAACCCGAGCTTTAAACTCTTGAAATCTCGCAAGGACTCGATCCTTGGTCTTCAAGAAGTAAATCCACGTCTTTCGAGAGTGATCATCGATGAAGAGCACATAGTACAAATATTTGTTCAAGGAAGAAACAGTCATGGGTCCACAAACATATGTATGTATCAATTCCAATATCCCCTTGGATCTACTATCACTACTCAAGAAGGACCCCTTGACATTATTTCCAAGAGAAAAACCTCTGCAAACACCATTATGTTGAACATGTATCTCTGGAAGGCTTGTTACCATATTCCATAGAGCGGGAAGGGATCTATAATGTAAATGAGAAAATCTCCTACGCATAGTTTGCTCAAGCTGATAGTATCATGTAATAGGGCCTGGACTGGTCAGACATTCAATCTATACGAATTGTTTTCTCGAACACCAATCACCTGGGAAAAATCCATGTGTGAGTTCTTATACGATGCCAAAAATTTTCCTTCAAAGAAGGTAACCTTGTAGCCTTTATCCTCTAAGGAAGAAACAGACACAAGGTTCGTTTTCATCCCAGGGACATATAGTACCTCACTTAATTGAAGAGGTATGTCAGAATCTAGTTGGAAAGAAGAAGTTCCAACTCCCTTCACAGTATATCTGGCATTGTTACCAAGCACAACATGCAGACGAGACTTTTTCTCTACAAGGTCTATAAGATGATCTTTATATCCATTCATGTGTCTGGAAGCACCACTGTCAATCAACCAAATATCACTATCTATATGAACCGTACCTGAGAGCATTGATATGAAGAAGAATGCTTCATCTTTTATGTCTTCGTCTCTCTGATGTGGTTCTGGATCAACATCAGCAGTGGAGGCATGTTGTCTTTCTCTTCCAAGTAGGGCAATTTCTCGCAATGTGTCCATACTTGTCACATCTGAAGCATTGAATCTTTGAATTGTCTTTTCTATCAAACTCAATAGGTCATTCTCTTCTAGAGTGATTTGTAGTCTTGATTTCCAGGAGTTGAAGTTTCTTGATCCATCAAGCCTATCTTCCACCAAAGTTTTGTTCATCGTGGCTTGTAGATTCTTCGCAAACCCTAACGGCTAGGCTAGGCTAGAAACCCTAGGTTTCATTGGACTTATGACTGCCAACACTAAGCCTTGGAATATCACAAGAACCCTAGTGAGCTACAAAAATCCTTCAACGACCTATAGAAACCCTAGAGGTCGAAATCTGCACAAACCCTAGAAACCCTAGGGGCCAAAAATAAAAAATTCTTTGATTTACAAACAGAGAGTTGTAGGAGGTGCACTAAAGGAGGTCGTACACAATTGTGAAAGAAATAGATGCAAAAACTATCTTGACAAGGGGGGGGGGGTGGTGTTTTTGCGGTTGCAGCAAGAGGGTGACAGTTGGATCTTTAATGGCTTGTGCTATGGATCTTCAGAAACTATGCTCCGATACCATGTTGAATTTTAATGCTTAGTTCATGCACATGTAGTTTATTTCAATTTATCATATACTTCAACCATAAATAATTCAGCAATACCATATACAATAGCTGCAGTAACCAAGATCACAAGAAGAATAACCATGCACAAGAACACAAGAGTTTATCCTGAGAAAACCTTTCACAATCAAGAGAAAAACCCAACAATCCTTTTCTATAGAGTCAAGAGAAGAACCCACACACCATAAAACCTAGAGCACACAAGAGGGTGCTCTATGACCTTGAAACTTGTGCCTAAGAGAAGTGTGCACTTCAGTCGTACAACTAGCTTGAGAGAAAGTTACAATGAAGTGTGAGTGATTGATCCATAATGGGGATCTACTCACTTATATATACAAGACCTAACACAAAAATAGGTGTGTTTATTGGAACAATAGGGACAACCTGTACAACTCAGAAATATAATTAATCTTTACAAAATATTAATTATCTTTCACATAGTGGGGTCGAATTGTACCCTTTACAACACAAATTAGGGTTACAACAAATCTTACTCTTATACAATATAGTAAGGATCTCTCACATCCACTAGTGCTCAGCCACTAGGGACACATCCACCTGTGCTCACCCACAGGGACATCACTCTCAACAGATTAACTCAACTAAGTCCATAGGAGTACCATGTGGAGAGCCATCTCAAGTCGACTCAACCAAGTCCATAGGAGTCTGACAGGAGACCATCTCAAGTTGTCTCTACTCAGTCCAGAAGAGCCTGAAAAAAGACTACACGTCATCTCAACTCAGTCTAGAGGAGTATGACACACCCATCAAATGGGCTCTCTCACAGATGTCTCAATGCAGTCCAGAGGAGAAGGATATGGAGAATGTCTCATGAAGTTGCAATCATCAACACCCTTTAGGTCACTAGGGTCGTCTCCCTTGGGGTAACTTTGACATACTCCTGAACAGAAAGGGATTTCCTATTAAGGTCACTGTAAGCTAGCTAGAGAGGTAGTGGGGGGGGCCAGAGGGCCCATAGTGATAATAGTGGAGGTCATTCAATGTAAGGTGGACTAGGTCCACTATATTATTAAATAAGACCCACTATGGTAGTTAGATATAATAAATGTAAGAGGACTTCTT
>ML808361.1:131816-141973 GCA_009831015.1 Picea engelmannii | reverse complement strand
CTCGGCCTCTCCTCCATTGGAACATGGATTTATAATAAAAAATAAAGGCAACAACTAGAGGTGCGAGCTGGCCCTTCCTCCCATTGGATTCTCCAATCAACAACTATCTATCGAACACCTATGCTAACAACTATTAACAAACTGCTACAAAAAAGGAAAAGTGTTGGCAATTAATGCAACATGATTTGAATGAAACTTTCTTCCTTGATGCACATCTCTGTCCATTGCCAAGTGTCCTGTAGAAGTTGTAAGTTGTCATCTTGTTGCCAACTGCTATTTTTGCAATATTCTCCATCATCAACCACTCATAAAGATGCTAGCTCGACTTCCCTTGATTTTAGGTGACAATTGGTAGTTCTATTCTGGTGTATATGTGTGCAAACCTTTGTCCTCTGTAAAATATTAGATAGCGAAATTACGTAGCGCCCCTTATGCTGTGTCTGTGTGTAAACATGTTCTTTTCCAGATATTGGGTAGTGAAATTAGGTAGCGCACTGTGGAATACACAGTGCCCAAGAGAAAACACAACACCCAGGAGATTTGGCAACGCACTGCACTTTGCACATCCATGCATGAACATGGTGGAACGGGCAAGAAATTGGGAGCAACATCATATATATCATGGCTATATTTAGTTCTTCAACACTTGTATGCTTGATACGTGGCTTGAGCTTGAGGCTTGAATCGTGGCCTAGATTTGATTTAGTTTGTGGCTTAGTATTTTGATATATAGCTTTGACTCATAGATTATGAATTAGGAACGTGATCTTAACTCATAGTTTAGCTTAATGTAATGACTGGTGACTAGCATAAGAAATGGGCATGTGGCTTTATAAACTCTAGAATTAGGATAATGCAAAAGATTTATGCATAGAACTTTAGGTTTAGACTAGATTTAAGACACTTTAAAGCACACACCACCTCTTCTATCAAAGTCAATAAACTCATTTATTGAAAAGACAACTAAAATAAAACATAGGGAAATCAACAAAATAAAGATTTAGGAAAAACTACTAAAATTTGGTTTTTGGTTATGCAGGTCAAAAAGACAAAGGCCAAAGGAATCTTAGGCAAAGATATCCATAGGAATTTGTCAAGACAGATTGGGGAAATTGAGGTTTGGACATTGGCAAACACTCAAAGGGATTTTGTTAATTTCAACATAAATATGTTGAAGACACTTTCAAAATATATTGAAAAACTTGAGTGCTAACATTGGCTCCAAATGGGATGGAGACCTCCCTATGGGGTTTCCAAGAACTTAGTAGTTCCAGTCGCCTTTACCATTGGGCTATGGAGTCATCTTCCCTGTGCAAATGATCTTTGTATACCTTCAAAACTGGCCTTTATTCACACAAGCTGACTGGTATTTCTGCTGCAAACTAGAAGAAAAGAAATGCTCGGGTAGCGAGCTTATTTCCTACTCTACTCTACTCTAACCAACTATGCAATTGGTTAGGTAAATGCTGCCTTCCATAACAGTCATTGAAGCAATTTTAAAATTGAAGAAACCCCGTCTCTGTCACTAATCAACAACTGATGTTTGAAATGTAACAACAGTGATAAGAATTCATTCAAGAAACCATACTCAACCGGGCATGTTGATAAAAAGATAAAGTCTATATGCTCCAAATCATTTGAAAAGTGCAACTCTATGTATTCATCGACAGGGTCTTGAAACTGAAAGCAATGCCTGATTAATTTATGAAAGTTTACCTTCATTGTTTCGAAGCTGCTGACAGTATGTGTGATGTCTTCTGCAGGCACACTTTATTGAATGACAGACACTGACATATGTGGGTTGAATAACTACTTCGTAAATTCAGAACCACCTGTTGATTGATTGTTAATCCTCTCTACATACATCGTGGGGATAGTCTGCTGCTCATACACATGGTTTTTATTAAAACAGGGTTGTTCATTTGTTGGTGATGGATAAAAGACTAGATTTATATGAAAATCCATTTCAACACCTTCATAGCATTTACAAGGATCATGAGCATAATCATCATATACCAGAATAGTACTAAGAGGTTCCAAACAAATCATAGAAAAATTATGTTCATCACCATCACTAGTATTTCCATCCAAAATAGGTTGTCCATAACAAACCTTTGACTCTTGACATTCAGAATGTCTTGTTTTAGGATGCTCTCTAACAACAAAGTAATCATTACCAAAGTGTTTGTCAACAACAAGATTCTCTTGGTCAATGTTTGAGACAGTGACTTCCTCAGAGGAAAGGTTGTCAAAGATACATGCTTCGAGGACCAAATCATCCACTATCTTCTCTTCATAGGGACAACAAATACAATCTGCCTCATGTTCATATTTGACATGATACTAACTTTGAATCCTGCCAGAAGCTCGAAGGTTCTCCTCCACTTCCTCAACATCCATGAATAACTGTGATAAAGATGTAGATTTTCTTTCCCTAAGATATAAAACAAGGTCCGAGTTTAGAGACACTATGTAATACACCATGGAAGAAGTCTCAGAAGGTTTAATTTCTAGGGGCAGGCTGCAATACAATTTCTAAAACCTTCGATTAAAAGAAGACAGAACTTCATTTTTTCCTCTTCTCAAAGTAGTGAACTCATTTAGGTACTGATCAAATGACTTTCTCTCTCCCTAGTATTTTAAGAAGGTGTCATATAGTTCATCCCATGAACCAATAGAAGCAACTTCAATATTCTTGAACCACAAGGAAGCATCTCCAATTAAAGATTTAGAGAAAATCCTCATGATAATATCTTCATGCAAGATTTCCAAATTATCGGTGAAGTCTTGAAAGGTTGACAGATGCTCTTCTCCTGTAGTGTTATCTTTTCTAGAAAAAGTGGGTAAGTAGTCTACAAATCCGGGAGGGTAAGGATGAATAAAGGATGGCATCTTTAGAGGTCCAAACATCTTTCCCCTAACCTTAAACTGGAAGTTAGTGGGTTGTTGAACACTACAAGGTTGTTGGTAAAGGTCAGATGAGTTGGCAGCTTTTACTGAATCAGTTTTATTATTTGCAAAAGGACAATAATCATTTGGTGCATGCTGAATTTTAACAGGCTGGTTTTTAACAGCAGAGGGAATGGTAGAAGGTAATAAATCAACTTTGAAATATGGAGAGGGGAGAGAGTCATAAGGTTCAGAATGATTAAAAGAGTGTTTATGAACCTCATCTTCTTCATGTGTTTGAAGTGGATGGATATCCTTAACATCAATGACATGGGAAGGGGGTAAATCTACTTGTTTGAAAAAGGAATATGCAAGAGCAGGTTGGTGATCTTTAGAGTATACAAAGCAGCTTATGATTCTCCTAATGTGTGTAGGGAAATTCAAGAAAGAATGAATAATAAAGAGCACAAGTTCCAGAAATAAATTCAGAACTTGATACTTGAACTTGCCTCTGCCTTCCATTTCTGTCCAAGCTTGTTCCCACAATGGAGTCTTCCAACAGGTTCGTCTTCATGGAGTCATCAGGTAGATGATTACAGTCAATTTTCTGTATCCCTCTCTTGTCTACTATCAAGAGCTGGATCTATGTCGTTCTTCCCAGGGAACTCTTCAATATGCTCAAATCCGTCCCCAACAATGACGTCATTTATGTTATCACTCCAAAAGTCACCCTAGACTGTAATCAGGTGAGCTTGGTAACATCAAATATTACAAAAAGAAAGTTGATTTTGAAATTATGAGAGAGGTAAGGCTGAAGCTATCTTCTTGACTTTAACAAATAATATGAATCTATCCCTGCAAATCATCTTCCATATGCAACAAAACAGATCATCCAAAAGCAATGTTTAGCCTTTCAAGGCTTTCAGGTGGAATGGGAAAACATAGAACTGCAAACAGAGACATGAAAATCGTTTTCAAGCATACTGTTTATACAGTAGAAGAAGAATCATAATCTGAAAATCCTTTTCAGAAGAGATTTAGCAACACACAAGGTAGAAGATCTCAAAGGATCCTCCTAAGAAACCCTCTCATGCTTCCTGTTGAAGAAGAATAAAGATTAAGAGTCAAAACAAAGAAAAACATAGATAAACATCACTCTCTTCTGCAAATGAATTCTTAACACAGAAAATGATACGATAGGTTATCTTCAAATTATTTTGTCAAAGTACAAAAATAGAGCCTCTCGGCCTCTCCTCCATTGGAACATGGATTTATAATAAAAAAGAAAGGCAACAGCTAGAGGTGCGAGTTGTCCCTTCCATTGGATTCTCCAATCAAAAGCTATCTATCAAACACCTATGTTAACAATTATTAACAAACTGCTACAAAAAAGGAAAAATGTTGGCAATTAATCCAACACGATTTGAATGACGCTTTCTTCCTTGATGTGAATCTCTGTCTATTTCCAAGTGTCCTGTAGAAGTTGTAAGTTGTCATCTTGCTGCTAGCTACTGTTTCTACAATCTTCTCCATCATCAACCACTCATAAATATGCTAGCTCAACTTCCCTTGATTTTAGGTGCCAACTGGTAGTGCCATTCTGGTGTATATGCGTGCAACTCTTTGTCCTCTGTGAAGTATTAGGTAGTGAAATTACGTAGCGCCCATTATGTTGCGTCTATGTGAAAACTTGTTCTTTGCTAGATATTGGGTAGAGAAATTAGGTAGCGCATTGTGGAATACACAGCGCCCAGGAGAAAGCGTAGCACCCAGGAAATTTACAACGCCTAAGAGAAAACGCAACGCCTAGGAGATTTGGCAGCGCATTGCACTCTACACATCCATGCATGAAAACGGTGGAACGGGAAATAAATTGGGAGTAACATCATATATATCATGGGTATATTTAGTTCTTCAACACCTGTATGCTTGATACATGGCTTGAGCTTGAGGCTTGACTCGTGGCCTAGCTTTGACTTAGTTTGTGGCTTAGTATTTTGATATATAGCTTTGACTCATAGATTATGAATTAGGAACGTGATCTTAACTCATAGTTTAGCTTAATGTATTGACTGGTGACTAGCATAAGAAATGGGCATGTGGCTTTATAAACTCTAGACTTAGGATAATGCATAAGATTTATGCATAGAAATTTAGGTTTAGACTAGAGTTAAGCCACTTTAAAGCACACACCACCTCTTCTATCAAAGTCAATAAACTCATTTATTGAAAAGGCAACTAAAATAAAACATAAGGAAATCAAAAAAATAAAGATTTAGGAAAAACTACTAAAAGTTGGTTTTTGGTTATGCAGGTCAAAAAGATAAAGGCCAAAGGAATCTTAGGCAAAGATATCAATAGGAACTTGTCAAGACATATTGTGGAAATTGAGGTTTGGACATTGGCAAACACTCAAAGGGATTTTGATAATTTCAACATAAATATGCTAAAGACACTCTCAAAATATATTGAAAAAATTGAGTGCTAACACCCTCCATGGGCTCATAAGTCACAAGGATCATAGCAATGTCAATCACAACTAATAATCAAGTTATTTAAACATGTGCATAAACCTCCCTTTTCCCAGACAAGTGCTCAAAGACGTTATGCTATTCTACAAGCCAGGTTTGGAGGGGACGTTAGGATGTCCTATTGGGCTAGTTCTCATTTGACGTGGGATGTTTCCGGGTGAAGACAAATCCAGGCCATGTAAGTGGGTGAGGTGGTAAGGGATGTTTGAGCAATGGGTGAAGTGATGACATGGGAATGTATGGATTACCTATGGGTGCCTTTGAAAAGGGTGAGATGAACCTTGTCACAGATGCAAATGTTTCCAAGCCCATTCATGCCTTTTATATTTTTATCTTATTGCTTTTTCTTTCAAGAGACTAGTTAGGGGACAGTTCCATGGCGTGGTGACCAATGGTGACAATGTTACCCACAAGCATTTAACGGAGATGATAAGGCTAGCTCGTGATGAAACCCCCTTTCTCTTGGCTATGCCACCAAGAGACAATACCCTGGTGTGGTGACCAGCTAAATGATAGTCTCATACTGCTACATGCCCATGGACCTAATAGGCTGGCTCGTGATGCGACCCCCTATCCTCCAATTAGGTCTTGATTTTATTATTTTATGGGTACCTCTGTTTCTTGCTGAGAATCCCTTTATTTCTTTCTCAGGGATCCCTAGACGAAGCATCTGAAGGTTTTGTTCTTTTGGATTTTATCTTTTTCCAACTTCTTTTACCCTCTGGGCCTTTAGCCCCTTCTTCCCACAAGGTAAGGTACAACCCTTTGCTAGCTTGGAAAACCCAATGCCCGAACCAATGTATGGGGTGGATGATAGGGAAAAAGATGAAAAGTGGTAAGTATGGTGGGAACAAACAATGACCTTTCATGAACCCACCCAGTGGTAAATCAAACCCTAATGGGAACCAAATTGCTAGGGAATCATGTCATTCCCCCCAGGTGTGGAAAAGTGGAAAGGAATAAGGTTCAAGAACACGTTAGAAGTAAAAAAAATTAAATGCACATATTCAAATGTTTTTGGAATCAGAGTGACACATACCATTATACCTAGACTCATTACCTCATGGAGCAAGACCCACTATTGCTGAAGTACTAGGTCGATGGGATGGATGTTGCTGTTGCTGACAAGGTGGAGGCACTAAAGAAAAAGAAGGATGGTCCCTCCAGGGCTAGGATCAAGTCAATATGGCTCTTGATTCTTCATGTCTAGGACCTGTGGGCCTCGAGACATAATCTCTTTAGTTATTCCTAGGCTAGGGGATAACATCTGGCTCCAACTCGGGGACATGTGCTCACCGTAGAGCGCATGAGAACGTCAACATCTTTGGCATGACCTATGACCTACTTGATCTCAACAGAATATTAATAGTAATCATTTGGGGTGGTGATATCACCCTCGACTCATATATAGTACAAAAAATGAGAGCAAGCATATATACAAATGGAAATACAACTACTTTAGCATGAAATGCATATGGTATATACAATGAATGCAAATTCCTACCTACTTACCTCTACTTACATGTTGGATGAATGCTAGGTGTAGTCAAATAACCATTGAAACCATCTGTTATCACTGAAATTTCGTCCGCAAATGGTTACAGGAATCTAGTATCTTCAAACAACTATGAGTTCACCCATGGACCAAAATTACCAAAAAAACATTTTCAAAAGGTCCAAAACTATACAACCAGTTATAAAATCAGGATGCGCGTGCACATGCGCCATCAAGAAATGTAGGAAAAGAGCACATGTGTACGATGCGCGACTGTGGATGCTAAAAACCGTGCACACCTGAGAACGACGCATTTATGATGTTGGTCGGCCTCCCACCCACTTTTGGTTCAACTTCCAAGTCAATTTGACATCCAAATATCGGCTGGATCCAACTGGGTGGCTGGTCAAAGACCTAAAGGTGCCCTAAACAACCCCTTTTCATACTAAAATATGGTTGCACAATACCTCAAAGTGGTGCTATAAAACAAGGCCATGGGTGCACTACATTTTCAAGGAATTCATTTGCAAGGTTATGCTGCTACTATTCTCTTGGGGAAACCTCTTTTCTCATCAAGAGCATACTAGCACCATTCCATTTGGGCAATCCACATCACCTTTTTAGTTCTTTAGCTTGGGATTCTTTCACCATTTCTTTCAAGTTTTCAAGTTGTAAGAAGAGCTCAATCTTGGGGGTCCAAGAGCCCTCCCTTGGAGGAAGAAGGGACCCAAAGTCTCATTTCTCTTTGGTGTTTTATTTTCACTAATACAATCCTTTCCATTGGTGACATGAGTCTTGTTTGTTTCTTGTTCTTATGTCCTTATGCACAATAGTTTAATTGTTTTTTCCTTTCCTAGTTTAATTCTTAGCTTAGTCTTTTATATTTATTCTTCTAACCCTTTCCTTTACTGCTGTCTTGCTTAGCTAACCCAACTAAGCTTGTAAGCACTTCTGTTTTGCTCATTTAGGTGACAAAAGAGGTGCAACACCATCCTAACAATGTCTCACCATACCTGCCTTTGTGCTTCATCGTAAACAAAAGCAATGATAATTTAAGCACAAAAGTAACATGAGTTAGGAAATGTATTATATCATTGGAAATCATAAGGTCTAGCTCATGGACGCGGGCGGGAGGGAAAAAATGGCTCCAAGTCATTCTCTCAGGAAAGTGTTCAATCCACTTCAGGAAGGGATCGTGAAAATTCAAAGGTTCAAAAGGATGACTCAAAGGGTCTGAAAGCCGGCTACCTTGGATGTCTTCACATCCTGAAGCCTAGGACAGTATTGGCCAAGACCTAGAAGATGACCGACAAACTCTTAAGGGAAGGCCGAAAGACCGAGATGACAAACTTTTTCTTGAGGTATTCAACCTACCTTTGAACTCTAGGGTTTTCCTCGGAGGAAACTTAATACAAAAGGCATACTTCCCAACTACACCTTTAATGACACATCAAGATAAAGTAATTGAATGTGGCTGGAGAACATTATCACAAGGATCCTTCTTCAGGAAAACAATTTCCTTACTCCTATCAAGATCTGAGAAAAACGATGGTTGATAATATTTTTCATATAATAAATCCAAGTGCTTAGAGGAACAATCATCAAAATCCTCAAGGTATGATCGAAATTTATTAGGAGAATATAGCACCAGGTCATCCTTGGGTGTTTGAAATAGGTTTGTAACCATATCATGCCCTTGTTGCCAAATGTCAAGTTTATTAGTAAATTCATGTGAAAAGGTAAATGAAACTTTTGAAAATGACCCTCAATGTCATAAATGGGATCTTCATCATATCCAATCACATCCCATTTACACTTCCCGACATGTATGAATTCATCAATATTATAAAAAAATTCATTATCTTCATCATAACATGAAGGGGTTAAAACATCCAATACTTCTACACTCTCCTCATCATAAGATAAAGAATCATTAAAAAATTGGGAAGGCAAAAAACTTACCTTGTTTACTTCTTCTTGTGCAGGAGCTTCAAGTATTTGGATGACTTCATCAAATGGAAGACTTTTTTCTACATCTTCAATTGTACTACGAGGAGGATCCATGTTGCCTGAGGATTCCATTCCCCCTTCACTCTCTGAATCATAGAATAAGGTATTATCAAAATCCTGAAAAGGAAAATGACTCACCTCATTCTCTTCGTCTTGTGTGGGGGAGATAAGATCTTGGAGATCTTCATCGTACTGAGGAGCGGTTACCAATGCTTCATCGTCATAACTCACTTCTCTAGTTATATCTTCACTGCATTCTGTCAAATCATGGGATAAATCCTGCTCCTCTTGAAGGGGTTGACAATTTTCTTCATAAATCTCTTCTTCCATATCAGAAGATTCGTGGCATTGAGCATGATATACATCCCTGAGATCTTCTACAATCTCAGTGGTGAATCCTTCGTCCTCTAAGTCTATTGTGATATTTTGAAGGGCATCTTCATATGTTTGGCATCGTGGTTTGACAAAGTCAATAAACCTACTGATGAGGTGTATGAAAGATGATATACCCATATCTTCGCAACAACCCTTAAACCAATATTGCAAAAAGGATGGTAGAGAAAGTATGAATAATTTTACCATAACATCCTCCCCTCCCAATTCTATCTCGCTTATATACTTCAAGAATTATACAACGTGAGTAATTGGGAGCCCCCCTTCAAATCTTGGAGGGTTTCTTGACCATTTTGTATCAAAATGAGTCAGGTGTCCTTGAAAACTTTTGAAATCAATAGTCAGATACACTTGTTCCCAGGACGCCATGATCCCATAACTTGGAAATATCACAGAATTGAGAGTAAGGTGACACCTAGGAAAAGGTTAGTGGAGTCGCCAGATAATTTTCTTGAAAATATCAAAGGTATGAGGGTATCACCCTCAATGGATTCGCTAAGTAAGCTTTGTAAAGTAAAGACTTTTGAGGATAAGGCTTACTGATAAAGTGTCATTGAGGAATATTGACTCAGTGTTCCCCGACAACGATTCCAAAATGTTATTGCACAATTTGTACTTTGATCAAAGGAAAGGTTAATGGAAATAAAATTGGCGTAACTGGAGGTTATCCTATCACAGTCACCTCAATAGGATGCCTCTTTCTATTTAGGTTTGATGGCCCATGGGAGACGTCCTCGGTGACCTGGGGATTTGAGAAGGCAAGGTTAATATGTCTATGAAAATGTCCCCTCTCACAAGTCACACTGATAAGAAAGTCCAAGGGTTTTAACCAATGAAGT
>ML808361.1:115830-131716 GCA_009831015.1 Picea engelmannii | reverse complement strand
TCTCATTAATATGACACGCTTGGCCTGTTTCTTTCTAGTTTGTGTCTAATCTTACATGAACTTATCATTGATAGATAGATCTGTTTTCAAGCTAATATCAATAGAGTAGGAAGTGGTCGTACTTTGTTTGTCTACAGGACTCATCGAGGATCGAGAGTTTGGAGCTCGACTCGGAGCGTGCAGGGACAAACATCGATAAAGAGGTACTTCTATTCTCCTTCCTTCTCATGCATTAGTTTGTATAGATTTGAAAGGAAGTCAGTGTCCACATTAAGCACTTTCTGTATTAGATTTTAGGGTATAGCTCTTTGAGGCAATCTACCTATCCGCAAGGAGATTTTCCTACAACAGCTTCCATTATAGTTTTGTTATTTCTTTCTGCTACACCATTTTGTTGAGGATTGTAGGGAGTGGTGAGCTCCCTCTTGATCCCAACATATTTGCAAAAGTTTACAAACTCTTTTGAGGTGTATTCTCCTCCATTATCTGACCTGAGTATCTTGATCTTTCTTTCAAAAAGATTCTCTATCAAGGTTTTGAATTCCTTGAGTTTACTGAACACTTCATCTTTTGATTTCAAAAAGTAAACCCAGGTTTTACAAGAATAGTAATCAATAAAAGATACATAGTATACAAACCCACTGATGGATGATGATGGCATTAGGCCACACACATCTAAGTGAATGATCTCTAGGACTCCTTCTTATTTACTGTCTCTCTTCAGAAAAGGGTTCTTGATGTTCTTTCCTTGTGCACATCCATTGCACACACCTTCATGGTCAACCTTGAGTTCTAGTAGACCTGTGACTACCTTTATTACATAAGGTAATGCTTTGTAGTTGATGTGGGCTAATATTCTATGCCAAAGTTCACATGGATTTTCAATGGAGTGGGTCATGGCGGCTTCTGAGTGACCCTTTAGCTTATACAAGCCACCTTCTTCTTTTCCAATAACAATTGATTCTTCCATGGTTTTTACTTTGGCCCACATAAGGACTTCTCCATATATGAAGGAAAATATGAAGCCTTTCTTTTCTAAAGATTAGATGGAGAGTAAGTTCTTTGTCAAACCTGGTACATAGAGTACATCCTTCATCTTCATTGGAGTCCATGAATTAATCTTGTGATTCGATTCTCCTACTCCCTTGATAGGGTATTCATAATCATCTCCAAGTGTAAAGTTCTGAGAAAAATTATTTTCTGAAGGGAAAGAGAGAATATCTCTTTGACATGTCATGTGCTTGGAAGCACCACTATCAATGAGCCAAGTGTCCTCACCAGGTGATATTGATCCTGAGAGGGCAGAGATTAAGACATAGTCTTCAATTCATTCTTTAATCATATTTGTGGGTGGCTCTTCATCTTCAACTGTGTGGGCATGATACATCTTTTTTTTCTTCTTGTATTCTTCTCACCTAGTTGGACAATGTTTCGCAATATGTCTCATCTTTTCACAATGGTAACATTGGTAGGATGAGAAATTTGTTTCTCTTCTTTGTCCTTTATGAAACTTCTGGAATCTCCTTGGTCGAGATTCTTTATGTATGAATTTGTTTTGGGGGTGAGACTCTTTATGAGTTTCTTTCTGGAAGTAAGACTTATTTCTTCCTCCTTTAGTGTGAGTAGCTAGGGCTTGATCTTCATATCTTGATAATAAAGCTTCTCTGTTAGCTACTCTTGATTCTTCTTAAATACATTCTTTTCAAAGATTGTCAAATTGTAGTTTCTCCTTTCTAGCACAAATAGTTTGGATGAATGCATCCCAAGGTCTTGTGAGACCATTAAGGGTCGTCATTATGAGTTCGTATTCATCTATAGTATCTCCAATTGCTTCTAGCTATTCTTTGAATTGTTATATTCTAGAGAAATATTCCTAGATTGTTTCTCCTTTCTACATCCTTGTATTCTTGAGTTGAGTTGTTAGATTCATCTTCCGATTTATGTTCTTTCCTTCATATAATTTGGGTAGGGAATCAAACATTTATTTTGGAGTCTTCTTTGAAGACACTTGAGGAATCAAGTGATATTTTATAGAATCTGCAATGATTCTTTTGGCCCTAACTGTGTCCTTTTGGTGTTTTTCTTTAGCTGCAGTTCTGGTACATCTTCTTTAATGAATCTTCCTAGGTCATTCTCTTCTATAATGATTCTAATCCTATACTTCCAGGCACGTAATTGTTCCATACCTTCTAGCTTGTCAACAAGCTTAGTGCTTGTAGACATCTTTTACTTGGAGCTAGAAAAATGAACAAAAAATAAAAATGTTCATAATTGAATTTTGAACTTACCAGGAGGTGCGCTTGGCTGAGACGAGTAGCCTGGTGTGGTTAGATTTCAGAAAATCCAAATTTATCCCCTTCAAACTTGACCAGCAGATTTCTGGACTGGTGCTTCTGGTTTTCTGGTACTTCTGGTTTCCTGGTACTTCTAATTTTTTGGTACTTCTGGTACTGGTGAAACCTAGGGTTTCACTTTCCTGGAGTTCTATCCATTGAAAATGTGCGCTAAAGGTGCCAAAGAGTTCCTTGATCTAGGGAACACTTTTCTAGATGGCTTTTGGGCTGAAATTCCTCTTCAATAAAAATCCCTAATTTTCTTGTACGACAATAGTGACGTTTTTATTTTTCTTTTGAAATATGCTCTCTTCAGCTTAGCTCTAATACCATGTTAGAGTTTAAGATATTATTAGGTTTCTTTTCAATTTACTAGATAACGATAGCATAGATAGGATCACTGAGAGAAACACAATCACAAGAGACACATCATTTATCTTGGGAAACTCTCATGGGGGATAAAACTGAGAAAAAACTTCCTTAATATAGATAGCCATTACAATGCCAAGAGAATAAACCAAACACTACAGAAAGTCCTATCCCAAGTAATGTGCCTCTCTCTCTTCCTTCTTCTCCAACTGCATCTCCAAACGTGTGCTCTGGATGATCGAATGAGTGAGTGAACAAATGAGGTGTTGGCCTCCTTTATTTATACAATATGACAGGTGTTGAAAGGAAGTGTCTTTTCACTGGAAGGGCCGACTTCTCTTTCTGGGTGGTTAGAACCACCTTGATTTATTTTGGGGGTCGACTTCTCATTTTGCATATTACAATTAGGGTTTGACCAATCTGCAAAAGGGGATTTGGTCATTTACAATGTCTGACATGATCAATCCACAAAAGGGGATTGATCTAATGAATAATACATCAATAATAAATAGAATACTCTTTGCAGTTACAATATTTCAACAATATCAACTCAGTCCAGAGGAGTACAATCTAGAGAATGTCTCATGAAGCTGCAATCATCAAAAAAAAGAAAGATTTTCTATTAATTGTAATCACAAATGATCCAACAATTCACCACAATTTGGAATGAGAGGAGAGCCTCTATTTATAAAGGAGGATTCTACATCCTTCTCATTCTTTATTAATTATTTCTCCATAAAATTAGCCTAGGAGACTAACAAAGAAGATTTGTCATCCACACAAAAGTCAAAATGTAATCAAATGATGCCACATGTACATAAAAACCTCATGAGAAGAGGACATCCCATAGAAAAGGGGAAAATTTTATTTATTATCTCAATGTTCCAAGGATAAATACCACAAATCATGGTGTAGAGGCATCCCTAGCAAACGAAGGTTTGACGTCTAGCCTCATAATGTGGAACGACCTTATGGAAGGAGTAAGAAGGGCCTCAAAAGGTGGAAGACCCCTCAAATAATACTCATAAACCCTTGAAATATGCCTCCAAGGCATGACCATGTCCATATCTAATGTCAACGCACCTCCATGAAGCATGGAAGTGATCATGCAAGTCAAAAAATGGGTCATAAAATGCCAAATGTTCAACTAGGGAAATTCAATGCATAGAATTTTAGATCTGAGAATTACTTCCAAGTGACCTCAAACAATAAGCTAAGGTTGTTATCATTGAATAATTCTACATTGAAATTATGAAAAAAATTACAACAGAGAAAACACAAAGATCATAGAGAAATTATCCATACACATGAGACAAAATTTTGTGTTCTGTAAAATTTTATGATTGAGAATTTTTTAGGAAAATAGTCCTAGCAAAATTACAACTTTCAACAAATTCCAGAAAAACCCTTCCAACTTGCAAACCTCCTTTTGTACCATGCTAATGTCACCTTGTTGGTTGTTGACATCACTTGTTGAACGACCTGTTGACGCCAGTTGTACAGACTATACAAACTATTGATGTCAGTTGTACAGACTGTGTGGACTATACAGACCATACAAATTGATCATACCACATGTGTGTTTGTCCTTCCACAACAGAAAATTAGAAAAAAAAAATTCCAGAAACCCTAGGCCATATTTTCCAAAGCGAATAATTTCTTTGGATGAAATTTTTCCTCCCAATATCCTTGGCACAAGTGTTCATTCACTTATTCCAACTCCACAATGTCACAATGAGATGTGATAATGTCTCCTCACATTGCCTCTCCTTTTATAGGAGTCCAAAGTGAGTTTAGAAGCCCTTAACTTAATTTAAGGAGCCCTCCACTAAACTCAACATTAAATTATATTTGTTTATTTCTCCATGTGGGTGTGAATCCCCAACACAATCCCCCACTCCAAGTAAAAGGGTTTTCACCAAAATGAAAATGCAATATGAGTGCCAATGATGATTTCCACATTCTTGAGACTAAGGTCAATGTGGAAATACCTAATATGGAATCCAAAAGGATGGGTCAACCCTATAATCAAGTGATAAGATGCTCAAAAGATATGAAATATGAGTGGATTTGGAATATTCAACTTGGCATGTGTAGAGGATGTCCATGAATGTGTAAATATCCCAGATGTGCCTCGGAGGATATGACCAATGCCTTGGGATACGTGTACTGCCTTGAGAAATGTGAGATTTCCTTGAGAACCGTGAAACTAAAGGAGAATCTACAAAATAATCTCTAATAGTAAATGGCCAAAGTGTAATGAATATATAAGACAAGGAACCATGCATAGGCATTGTTATCCCCTAGCCTAGGGATAACTAAGGAGATTATGTATCGAGGCCCACAGGTCCTAAACATGGAGTACTGAGAGCCATATCGACTTGATCCTGGCCCTAGAGGGCCCATCCTTCTTCTTCTTCATCACCTCCACCTTGTCAGCAACAACAACATCCATCCCATCGGTCTGGTCCTTCAACAACAGTGGGTCTTTCTCCATGAGGTAATGAGTCTAGGTATCATGGTATGTGTCACTTTGATTCTCAAAACATTTGAATATGTTCATTTAATTCTTTTTACTTCTAATGTGTGCTTGGACCTTATGCCTTTCCACTTGTCCACACCTTGGGGGAATTACATGATGCCCTATCAAGTTGGTTCCCATTAGGGTTTGAGTTTCCACTGGGTTGGTTCATGAAAGGTCATCATCTATTCCCACCATACTTACAACCATGTTTTGCAACACTAAAAGAATCTAAAAGAAATTGAAAAAGTTGATTAATGCACTGCCTTACTTGCTTCTAACAAATGCTAGTATTTTAATTATTCTTGGTAATTTTGAATCCATTTTAAGGCACTTATTGTGAAGCTATTGTCTCATAAATATTTCTGCTACAAATGTCTGTTTGATTCACCATTATATCATCTTTTTTCTTTTATTGATAAATTATGTGGTTTTATGAAGTACTTGCAAAAGATATATTTTATTGTTGCTTTGTTCCGGGAAGGTACACCTTGATACTTCACTACTTCATTGGTTAAAACCCTTGGACTTTCTTATCAGTGTGACTTGTGAGAGGGGACATTTTCATAGACATATTAACCTTGCCTTCTCAAATCCCCAGGTCACCGAGGACGTCTCCCATGGGCCATCAAACCTAAATAGAAAGAAGGCATCCTATTGAGGTGACTGTGATAGGATAACCTCCAGTTACGCTAATTTTATTTCCATTAACCTTTCCTTTGATCAAAGTACAAATTGTGTGATAACATTTTGGCATCGTTGTCGGGGAACACTGAGTCAATATTCCTCAATGACACTTTATCAGTAAGCCTTATCCTCAAAAGTCTTTACTTTACAAAGCTTACTTGGCGACTCCATTGAGGGTGATCCCCTCATACCTTTGATATTTTCAAGAAATTATCTGGTGACTCCACTAACCTTTTCCTAGGTGTCACCTTACTCTCAATTCTGTGATATTTCCAAGTTATGGGATCATGGCGTCCTAGGAACAAGTGTATCTGACTATTGATTTCAAAATTTTTCAAGGACACCCGACTTATTTTGATACAAAATGGTCAAGAAACCCTCCAAGATTTGAAGGGGGGCTCCCAATTACTCACGTTGTATAATTCTTGAAGTATATAAGTGAGATAGAATTGGGAGGGGATGGTGTTATGGTAAAATTATTCATACTTTCTCTACCATCCTTTTTGCAATATTGGTTTAAGGGTTGTTGCGAAGATATGGGTATATCATCTTTCGTACACCTCATCAGTAGGTTTATTGACTTTGTCAAACCACGATGCCAAACATATGAAGATGCCCTTCAAAATCTCACAATAGCCTTAGAGGATGAAGGATTCACCACTGAGATTGTAGAAGATCTCAGGGATGTATATCATGCTTAATGCCACGAATCTTCTGATATGGAAGAAGAGATTTATGAAGAAATTTTTCAACCCCTTCAAGAGGAGCAGGATTTATCCCATGATTTGATAGAATGCAGTGAAGATATAACTAGAGAAGTGAGTTATGACGATGAATCATTGGTAACCGCTCCTCAGTACGATGAAGCTCTCCAAGATCTTATCTCCCCTGCACAAGACGAAGAGAATGAGGTGAGTCATTTTCCTTTTCAGGATTTTGATAATACCTTATTCTATGATTCAGAGAGTGAAGGGGGAATGGAATCCTCGGGCAACATGGATCCTCCTCGTTGTACAATTGAAGATGTAGAAAAAAGTCTTCCATTTGATGAAGTCATCCAAATACTTGAAGCTCCTGCACAAGAAGAAGTAAACAAGGTAAGTTTTTTGCCTTCCCAATTTTTTAATGATTCTTTATCTTATGATGAGGAAAGTGCTGAAGTATTGGATGTTTTAACCCCTTCATGTTATGATGAAGATAATGACTTTTTTTATAATATTGATGAATTCATACATGTCGGGAAGTGTAAATGGGATGTGATTGGATATGATGATGATCCCATTTACGACATTGAGGGTCATTTTCAAAAGTTTCCTGTACCTTTTTCACATGAAGTTACTAATAAACTTGACATTTGGCAACAAGGACATGATATGGTTACAAACCTATTTCAAACACCCAAGGATGACCTGGTGCTATATTCTCCTAATGAATTCCGGTCATACCTTGAGGATTTTGATGATTGTTCCTCTAAGCACTTGGATTTATTATATGAAAAAGATTATCAACCATCGTTTTTCTCAGATCTTGGTAGGAGTAAGGACATTGTTTTCTTGAAGAAGGATCCTTGTGATAATGTTCTCTAGCCACGTTCAATTACTTTATATTGATGTGTCATTAAAGGTGTAGTTGGGAAGTATGCCTTGTGTATTAAGTTTCCTCTAAGGAAAACCCTAGAATTCAAAGGTAGGTTGAATACCTCAAGAAAAAGTTTGTCATCTCAATCTTTCGGCCTTCCCTTAAGAGTTTTTCAGTCATCTTCTAGGTCTTGGCCAATACTGTCCCAGGCTTCAGGATGTGAAGACGTCCAAGGTAGCCGGCTTTCAGACCCTTTGATTCATCCTTTTGAACCTTTGAATTTTCACGATCCCTTCCTGAAGTGGATTGAACACTTTCCTGAGAGAATGACTTGGAGCCATTTTGTCCCTCCCACCCGCCTCCATGAGCCAAACCTTATGATTTCCAATGATATAATACATTTCCTAACTCATGTTACTTTTGTGCTTAAATTATCATTGCTTTTGTTTACGATGAAGCACAGAGGCAGGTATGGTGAGACATTGTTAGGATGGTGTTGCGCCTCTTTTGTCACCTAAATGAGAAAAACAGAAGTGCTTACAAGCTTAGTTGGGTTAGCTAAGCAAGACAGCAGTAAAGGAAAGGGTTAGAAGAATAAATATAAAAGACTAAGCTAATAATTAAACTAGGAAAGGAAAAAACAATTAAACTATTGTGCATAAGGACATAAGAACAAGAAACAAACAAGATTCATGTCACCAAATGGAAAGGATTGTATTAGTGAAAAGAAAGCACCAAAGAGAAATGGGACTTTGGGTCCCTTCTTCCTCCAAGGGAGGGCTCTTGGACCCCCAAGATTGAGCTCTTCTTACAACTTGAAAACTTGAAAGAAATGGTGAAAGAATCCCAAGGTAAAGCACTAAAAAGGTGATGTGGATTGCCCAAATGGAATGGTGCTAGTATGCTCTTGACAAGAAAAGAGGTTTCCCCAAGAGAATAGTAGCAGCATAACCTTGCAAATGAATTCCTTGAAAATGTAGTGCACCCATGGCCTTGTTTTATAGCACCACTTTGAGGTATTTTGCAACCATCTTTTAGTATGAAAAGGGGTTGTTTAGGGCACCTTTAGGTCTTTGACCAGCCACCCAGTTGGATCCAGCCGAGATTTGGATGTCAAATTGACTTGGAAGCTGAACCAAAAGTGGGTGGGAGGCCGACCAACATCATAAATGCGTTGTTCTCAGGTGTGCGCGAATTTTAGCGTCCACAGTCGTGCATCGTACACATGTGCACTTTTCCTGCATTTCTTGATGGCGCATGTGTGCGCACGCCCTGTATAGTCATAGCCCATCCTGATTTTATAACTGGTTGTATAGTTTTGGACCTTTTGAAAATGTTTTTTTGGTAATTTTGGTCCATGGGTGAACTCATAGTTGTTTGAAGATACTGGATTCATGTAACCATTTGCGGATGAAATTTCAGTGATAATAGAGGGTTTCAATGGTTATTTGACTACACCTAGCATTCATCCAACATGTAAGTAGAGGTAAGTGGGTAGGAATTTGCATTCATTTTATATACCATATGCATTTCATGATAAAGTAGTTGTATTTCCATTTGTATATATGATTGCTCTCATTTTTTGTACTATATATGAGTCGAGGGTGATATCACCACCCCAAATGATTACTAATAATATTTTGTTGAGATCAAGAAAGTCACAGTTCATGCCAAAGATGTTGACGTTCTCATGCGCTCTACGGTGAGCACATGTCCCCGAGTTGGAGCCAGATGTTATCCCCTAGCCTAGGAATAACTAAAGAGATTATGTCTCGAGGCCCACAGGTCCTGGACATGGAGTATCAAGAGCCATATTGACTTGATCCTGGCCCTGGAGGGACCATCCTTCTTTTTCTTTAGTGTCTCCACCTTGTCAGCTACAAAAACATCCATCCCATCGACTTGGTCCTTCAGCAACAGTGGGTTTTGCTCCATAAGGTAATGAATCTAGATATAATGGTCTGTGTCACTCTGATTCCAAAAACATTTGAATGTGTGCATTTAATTATTTTTAGTTCTAATGTGTGCTTGAACCTTATTCCTTTCCACTTTTCCACACCTGGGGGGAATGACATGATTCCCTAGCAAGTTGGTTCCCATTAGGGTTTGATTTACCACTGGGTGGGTTCATGAAAGGTCATTGTTCACTCCCACCATACTTACCACTTTTCATCTTTTTCCCTCTCATCCACCCCATACATTGGTTCGGGCATTGGGTTTTCCAAGCTAGCAAAGGGTTGTACCTTACCTTGTGGGAAGAAGGGGCTAAAGGCCCAGAGGGTAAAAGAAGCTGGAAAAAGATAAAATCCAAAAGAAAAAAACCTTCAGATGCTTCGCCTAGGGATCCCCGAGAAAGCAATAAAGGGATTCTCAGCAAGAAACAGAGGTACCCATAAAATAATAAAATCAAGACCTAGTTGGAGGATAGGGGGTCGCATCACGAGCCAGCCTATTAGGTCCATGGGAATGTAGCAGTATGAGACTATCATTTAGCTGGTCACTACACCAGGGTATTGTCTCTTGGTGGCATAGCCAAGAGAAAGGGGGTTTCATCACGATCTAGCCTTATCATCTCCGTTAAATGCTTGTGGGTAACATTGTCACCACTGGTCACCATGCCATGGAACTATCCCCTAACTAGTCTCTTGAAAGAAAAAACAATAAGATAAAAATATAAAAGGCATGAATGGGCTTGGAAACATTTGCATCTGTGACAAGGTTCATCTCGCCCTTTTCAAAGGCACCCATAGGTAATCCATACATTCCCATGTCATCACTTCACCCATTGCTCAGACATCCCTTACCACCTCACCCACTTACATGGCCTGGATTTGTCTTCACCCGGAAACATCCCACGTCAAATGAGAACTAGCCCAATAGGACATCCTAACGTCCCCTCCAAACCTGGCTTGTAGAATAGCATAACCTCTTTGAGCACTTGTCTGGGAAAAGAGAGGTTTATGCACATGTTTAAATAACTTGATTATTAGTTGTGATTGACATCGCTATTATCCTTGTGACTTATGAGCCCATGGAGGGTGTTAGCACTCAATTTTTTCAATATATTTTGAGAGTGTCTTTAGCATATTTATGTTGAAATTATCAAAATCCCTTTGAGTGTTTGCCAATGTCCAAACCTCAATTTCCCCAATCTGTCTTGACAAGTTTCTTTTGATATATTTGCCTAAGATTCCTTTGGCCTTTATCTTTTTGACCTGCATAACTAAAAAACAACTTTTAGTAGTTTTTCCTAAATCTTTATTTTTTTTATTTCCCTATGTTTTATTTTAGTTGCCTTTTCAATAAATGAGTTTATTGGCTTTGATAGAAGAGGTGGTGTGTGCTCTAAAGTGGCTTAAATCTAGTCTAAACCTAAATTTCTATGCATAAATCTTATGCATTATCCTAAATCTAGAGTTTATAAAGCCACATGCCCATTTCTTATGCTAGTCACCAGTCAATACATTAAGCTAAACTATGAGTTAAGATCACGTTCCTAATTCATAATCTATGAGTCAAATCTATATATCAAAATACTAAGCCACGAACTAAGTCAAAGCTAGGCCATGAGTCAAGCCTCAAGCTCAAGCCATGTATCAAGCATACGGGTGTTGAAGAACTAAATATAGCCATGATATATATGATGTTACTCCCAATTTCTTTCTTGTTCCATCGTTTTCATGCATGGATGTGTAGAGTGCAATGCGCTGCCAAATCTCCTAGGCGTTGCGTTTTCTCTTGGGCGTTGTAAATTCCTGGGTGCTATGCTTTCTCCTGGGCGATGTGTATTCCACAATGTGCTACCTAATTTCTCTACCCAATATCTAGCAGAGAACAAGTTTTCACATAGACGCAACATAATGGGCGCTACGTAATTTCACTACCTAATACTTCACAGAGGACAAAGGGTTGCACGCATATACACCAGAATGGCACTACCAGTTGGCACCTAAAATCAAGGGAAGTTGAGCTAGCATATTTATGAGTGGTTGATGATGGAGAAGATTGTAGAAACAGTAGCTAGCAGCAAGATGACAACTTACAACTTCTACAGGACACTTGGAAGTAGACATAGATTCACATCAAGGAAGAAAGTGTCATTCAAATCGTGTTGGATTAATTGCCAACATTTTTCCTTTTTTGTAGCAGTTTGTTAATAATTGTTAACATAGGTGTTTGATAGATAGCTTTTGATTGGAGAATCCAATGGAAGGGCCAGCTCGCACCTCTAGCTATTGCCTTTCTTTTTTATTATAAATCCATGTTCCAATGGAGGAGAGGCCGAGAGGCTCTGTTTTTGTACTTTGACAAAATAATTTGAAGATAACCTATCGTATCATTTTTTGTGTTAAGAATTCAATTGTAGAAGAGAGTGATGTTTAGCTATGTTTTTCTTTGTTTTGACTCTTAATCTTTATTCCTCTTCAACAGGAAGCGTGAGAGGGTTGCTTAGGAGGATCATTTGAGATCTTCTACCTTGTGTGTTGCTAAATCTCTTCTGAAAAGGATTTTTAGATTATGATTCTTCTTCTATTGTATAAACAGTATGCTTGAAAACGATTTTCATGTCTCTGTTTGCAGTTCTATGTTTTCCCATTCCACCTGAAAGCCTTGAAAGGCTAAACATTGCTTTTGGATGATCTGTTTTGTTGCATATGGAAGATTATTTGCAGGGATATATTCATATTATTTGTTAAATTCAAGCAGATAGCTTCAGCCTTACCTCTCTCATAATTTCAAAATCAACTTTCTTTTTGTAATATTTGATGTTACCAAGCTCACCTTATTACAATCTAGGGTGACTTTTGGAGTGATAACATAAATGACGTCATTGTCGGGGACAGATTTGAGCATATTGAAGAGTTCCTTGGGAAGAACGACATAGATCCATCTCTTGATAGTAGACAAGAGAGGGATATAGAAAATTGACTGTAATCATCTACCTGACGACTCCATGAAGAAGAACCTGTTGGAAGACTCCACTGTGGGAACAAGCTTGGACAGAAATGGAAGGCAGAGGCAAGTTCAAGTATCAAGTTCTGAATTTATTTCTGGAACTTGTGCTCTTTATTATTCATTCTTTCTTGATTTTCCCTGCACACATTAGGAGAATCATAAGCTGCTTTGTATACTCTAAAGATCACCAACCTGCTCTTGCATATTCCTTTTTCAAACAAGTAGATTTACCCCCATCCCATGTCATTGATGTTAAGGATATCCATCCACTTCAAACACATGAAGAAGATGAGGTTCATAAACACTCTTTTAATCATTTTGAACCTTACGACTCTCTCCCCTCTCCATATTTCAAAGTTGATTTATTACCTTCTACCATTCCCTCTACTGCTAAAAACCAGCCTGTTAAAATTCAACATGCACCAAATGATTATTGTCCTTTTGCAAATAATAAAACTGATTCAGTTCAAGCTGCCAACTCATTTGACCTTTACCAACAACCTTGTAGTGTTCAACAACCCACTGACTTCTAGTTTAAGGTTAGGGGAAAGATGTTTGGACCTCTAAAGATGCCATCCTGTATTCATCCTTACCCTCCCGGATTTGTAGACTACTTACCCACTTTTTCTGGAAAAGATAACACTACATGAGAAGAGCATCTGTCAACCTTTCAAGACTTCACCGATAATTTGGAAATCTTGCATGAAGATATTATCATGAGGATTTTCTCTAAATATTTAATTGGAGATGTTGCCTTGTGGTTCAAGAATATTGAAGTTGCTTCTATTGGTTCATGGGATGAACTATATGACACCTTCTTAAAATACTAGGGAGAGAGAAAGTCATTTGATTAGTACCTAAATGAGTTCACTACTTTGACAAGAGAAAAAAATGAAGTTTTGTCTTCTTTTAATCGAAGGTTTTAGAAATTGTATTGCAGCCTGCCCCTATAAATTAAACCTTCTGAGACTTCTTCCATGGTGTATTGCATAGTGTCTCTAAACTCGGACCTTGTTTTATATCTTAGGGAAAGAAAATCTACATCTTTATCACAGTTATTCATGGATGCTGAGGAAGTGGAGGAGAACCTCCGAGCTTCTAGCAGGATTCAAAGTCAATATCATGTCAAATATGAAGATGAGGCAGATTGTATTTGTTGTCCCTATGAAGAGAAGATAGTGGATGATTTGGTCCTCGAAGCATGTATCTTTGACAACCTTTCCTCTGAGGAAGTCATTGTCTCAAACATTGACCAACAGAATCTTGTTGTTGACAAACACTTTGGTAATGATTACATTGTCGTTAGAGAGCATCCTAAAACAAGACATTATGAATGTCAAGAGTCAAAGGTTTGTTATGGACAACCTATTTTGGATGGAAATACTAGTGATGGTGATGAACAGAATTTTTCTATGATTTGTTTGGAACCTCTTAGTACTATTCTGGTATATGATGATTATGCTCATGATCCTTGTAAATGCTATGAAGGTTTTGAAATGGATTTTCATATAAATCTAGTCTCTTATCCATCACCAACAAATGAACAACCCCGTTTTAATAAAAACCATGTGTATGAGCAGCAGACTATCCCCATGATGTATGTAGAGAGGATTAAAAATCAATCAACAGGTGGTTCTGAATTTACGAAGCAGCTATTCAACCCACATATGTCTGTGTCTGTCATTCAATCAAGTGTGCCTGCAGAAGACATCACACATACTGTCAGCAGCTTCGAAATAGTGAAGGTAAACTTTCATAAATTAATCAGGCATTGATTTCAGTTTCAAGACCCTGTCGATGAATACATAGAGTTGCACTTTTCAAATGCTTTGGAGCATATAGACTTTATCTTTTTATCAACATGCCCGGTTGAGTATGGTTTCTTGAATGAATTCTTATCACTGTTGTTACATTTCAAACATCAGTTGTTGATTAGTGACAGAGATAGGGTTTCTTCAATTTTAAAATTGCTTCAATGGCTTCTATGGAAGGCAACATTTACCTAACCAATTGCATAGTTGGTTAGAGTAGAGTAGGGTAGGAAATAAGCTCGCTACCCGAGCATTTCTTTTCTTCTAGTTTGCAGCAAAAATACCAGTCAGCTTGTGTGAATAAAGGCCAGTTTTGAAGGTATACAGAGATCAGTTGCATAGGGAAGATGACTCCATAGCCCAATGGTAAAGGCGACTGGAACTACTAGGTTCTTGGAAACCCCACAGGGAGGTCTCCATCCCAATTGGAGCCAATGTTAGCACTCAATTTTTTCAATATATTTTGAAAGTGTCTCCAACATATTTATGTTGAAATTAACAAAATCTCTTTGAGTGTTTTCCAATGTCCAAACCTCAATTTCCCCAATCTGTCTTGACAAATTCCTATGGATATATTTGCCTAAGATTCCTTTGGCCTTTGTCCTTTTGACCTACATAACCAAAAACCAACTTTTAGTAGTTTTTCCTAAATCTTTATTTTGTTGATTTCCCTATGTTTTATTTTAGTTGTCTTTTCAATAAATGAGTTTATTGACTTTGATAGAAGAGGTGGTGTGTGCTTTAAAGTGGCTTAACTCTAGTCTAAACCTAAAGTTCTATGCATAAATATTTTGCATTATCCTAATTCTAGAGTTTATAAAGCCACATGCCCATTTCTTATGCTAGTCACCAGTCATTACATTAAGCTAAACTATGAGTTAAGATCACGTTCCTAATTCATAATATATGAGTCAAAGCTATATATCAAAATACTAAGCCACGAACTAAATCAAATCTAGGCCACGATTCAAGCCTCAAGCTCAAGCCACGTATCAAGCATACAAGTGTTGAAGAACTAAATATAGCCATGATATATATGATGTTGCTCCCAATTTCTTGCCCGTTCCACCGTTTTCATGCATGGATGTGCAAAGTGCAGTGTGTTGTCAAATCTCCTGGGCACTGTGTATTACACGGTGCGCTACCTAATTTCACTACCCAATATCTGGCAAAGAACATGTTTGCACACAGAAGCAGCATAAGGGGTGCTACATAATTTCGCTACCTAATATTTTACAGAGGACAAAGGTTTGCACACATATACAACATAATAGAACTACCAATTGTCACCTAAAATCAAGGGAAGTCGAGCTAGCATCTTTATGAGTGGTTGATGATGGAGAAAATTGCAGAAATAGTACTTGGCAACAAGATGACAACTTACAACTTCTACAGGACACTTGGCAATGGACAGAGATGTGCATCAAGGAAGAAAGTGCCATTCAAATCGTGTTGGATTAATTGCCAACACTTTTCCTTTTTTGTAGTAGTTTGTTAATAGTTGTTAGCATAGGTGTTCGATAGATAGTTGTTGATTGGAGAATCCAATGGGAGGAAGGGCCAGCTCGCACCTCTAGTTGTTGCCTTTATTTTTTATTATAAATCCATGTTCCAATGGAGGAGAGGCCGAG